>OMNZ01094393.1:2356-16964 GCA_900303255.1 Lesueurigobius sanzi
TTTATTTCAGGAAGCTAATTCATTTTAAAACATTGCATGCTGAATAGGGCTGGGTACTGTTACATGTTCGATACCAGTTCTTTAACGATACTCAACTCAAAATGTAAATAATTAATCCACCAACAAAGTATACATTTTGAAAAATAGTTTTAAACATTACTGAAACCTAAACCAGTACTAACCAGTTTTTAAATTACACAAAGGTCACATAAGATAAATTATTCTGTACAGAAGAGTTTATAGATGGCCTGAAATCGTCAAAGCGTCCTAAACCTGAAGTTCGTCTGGAGGCTGGAATGGAACCTGAACGATCCTTTTTTGATAGCTATCCTAAATTATTGGTCGTCTAGAACCATAAAACGTAACAATAATGGTCATTTATTCCATAAAACACAATTTCTTTCAATTTATGTGCCTTTCTTTAATTCTGTCTTAGGACCCACCAGGTGTCAAGTGAATACTTGCTTTCTAGGAAAGGAAAACATATTTTCATACAACATATTCTGTACATCTGTTTTGTCGATACCATACTGGTTTTGTAATACCCAGCCCTAGTCCTGAGTGTTGATTTATCCAAACCAGCCGTCTTCAGGGAGTCCCTTCACTTTCATGAAAAAAAGGCTTTTTAGAGTTTTGATGCAGGAAGAACTTTGGATTTATTAAAGGGACTCAACAGAGTTTTATCATTTTCATACTCGTGACTGCCACCTCTGGCCGTCCGCGTAACTGCAGTCTCCATGTTAAGCTGGTGAATGACTGCTGCCTCGGCCCGAACACGCAACTTTAGAGCAACAGTGCAGGCTTATAGCGGCAATTGAGTGGGATAGGTGTGGGCTCACAGTACAGCGCGGGACATTGCTGGAGCATGTAGGGGGTGGAAAATATATTATTTTTTAAATTTTAACTTCCGTAGAGTCATTTTAAACAATTGTCCAATGACATTGAATAGATCAGATGGTTTTCCTAACTCATTTATATTTGTATATTTTTCAACCTCATTTGTAGAGATGCACCGATCCGATACTGGTATCGGATATTGGAGTCGATACCGCAAAAATGTCAATACCGGGTATCGATTCCAAATATCCGATACCGAACCGATACTTTCACCAACTTAACTTTCACCAGCGCAATAGCGCTATCGATCACTGCGCAAAATACGGCAGTTAGCAGCAGAATGCTAATGCTAGTTTCAACAAGTCAAGGCTGAGACAGAAACTATGACTCAGTCACAAAGTAGCTTCATATTGGCCACTGGTGTTTGCATTTTAGTTTGAGAAACACATTACAGAATCACTGATAAACATATGTATAATACATTAATGATCACATCACTGTTTTTTGATTCTAGATTCTATTTTATGTAACAAGGACCAGTCACTTTTTCACTCTCTGCAAATTCGCTGCAGTTTCTTTGCATTTAAACAACAAATAAGTCATCTACAAGCATACTTTTGTGAAAATCTCACAGTATTGGTTGGTATCGGGTATCGGTAGTAGGTATTGGTATCCAGCACAAAAGCTGGATCGGTGCATCCCTACTCATTTGCTTCCGTGTGGTGATTTGGGAAGATTTAGCCTTTATAGCATTGTTATATTTTCTTTATTTAAACATAACTGTATATTACATAACATAGCCGTATATTTCTGAAAACTTATAGCCTCTGGGGAAGTTGTTTGCAAATAGTTTGATGGAAATCTGATCTGTGCTGCATTAGGCCTAAAGCCATTAACGAACAATGGTGCGCTGCAACTGTGGCTTTGTCGTTCAGGGTTGTAGACCACAACCGAGATTAGATATTTGCATTTGTGTAGAGCATTTTTTTCGTCTTTTGGTGATTTAAAATGTACGGCGCCCGGCAAAGGACCTGAAGAAAAAAATTAATCCAGACTTTAAAAAAACTTGACTTTTAATAACTTTTTTTTTTAACCTTTTGCAATAGTCCCGCCCACTAAGTTACAAATGTAAGGCATTATTACTATTATATTGTAACACTTTAACCATAATCTGGAGAATATCCTCAGGTAATTCTCCAAAAAGAGTCTCTGACACGCTCTCTAACACGGAGGAGGACGTGGCGGCGTTTTGAAGTTCAAGAAATGTCCTTAATGGAGATATTACATTATATTACTATTATACAATATCCATGTCTGTAAAGAAGGGATTTTATGTCTTCAAATCTTAAGCCAATCTCAAAATAGAATTCCATAAATCCTCCATGTTGATCTGACCCGGAAGTGCCGATAGTAAACAAATAATTAGCACAGCAGCACTGCTAAATAAAAGAATAAAACTCGGGATCTCGAGTTGGTAGCCTAGGATCCCGAATTTCAATTTTATTGTCCTCCTTTTTTCCCCTTCATGTCCCTCGTCGGGCTCCGTAAAAACGAGACACATATATAAATATATCAATCTAATGGTAATTTTGCCGACAAATTACCTTCAGTTTGTTGTGTAAATCTAAAATTTATAACAACCATACACTGATATGGACATATTAAATGATATTCTCTGCTTAATGGTCCTCCCACATGAACAAAACACAGAGCTGCTCATTTGGCAATGGATTACAATGATATGAGGCTCTTTCAAACTGTGTCACAGAAGTTCACATGCTTTTTGTCCCTTCTTTGTTATATTCTTCCAATATGTTATATTTTTCCAATCTTTAAATTTTAGTTTCATTGACTACTTTTAAAGATACACTGCGTAACATTTCACCCAATAAGTAGAATACAATACAAGCATAGATTTTATTTCAGATATCTTTTTATAGTTGAAAAATACCAAATTAACAAGAACGTGCCTATGCTGTGTACTTGTACTTGTACTTTGCCTCTCCAGCTCGTTAGGTCCTCATCCAAATCCCTTCTTTGACTTCCCACTGCAAAAAATATCCTTTTCTGGGTCTAACTGGTCATTAGGAGCAAGTTTTGACTAAAAGGATGCCCAAATATTTTAGTTGACAAAATTAACACAGCAAAAAATGAGATCTTGACGGGGAAAAAACAATCATCGTAAACTAAAAATGACAAAATATGGTGTCTGCAGATGCTTCTGTAAGGGGAGATGTCCCTGGGAAAATTCAGGCCTTTGTTGTTTCAATGTCCCATACACACCTGGAGGAAAGCTGATTCTGTGAAATAATACAAGCGATTATTGTGCAGATAAGACTATTGTTTTGCTTCCATGTAGCAACAAACTGCCCCGAAATCTGAATATAGGTTCAAAAACAACAAAAAGTGAAAATTTTGTGCCTTGCAGTATCTTAAATCAGAATCACAGAAGATAATATAACCAGTGTATTGTTACCAAAGCCCAAAGACCTTTATGCAAAAAGATGTGAAAAATGAGCCTATTCATACCTGCTCTACATTTTGGTTTTAATTTACTGCTCGACAAAAAGGATTCTGGCGTAAACCTTTTGTTGTTGTGTGTGATCTGTGTTTCTCCTCAGCTTGTGTTACCAGCGGCAAAGGGAATGTGACGTTCATCTCCAAAAACTTCTACAATATCCTGACGTGGACTCCAGCCGCTGAGAGGGTCCCGGGAGAGACCGTCCGGTACAGCGTCTTCTATCGGTATGTTTATGAATATCATTTTAACTAAACCCATATATCGACAAATTAACACTTTTCAGTATTAGTTCATGCAATATCTATATCGCAAGAACGCAAGAAGCCAAATATTTTAAGGTTTTATCTTTGATCAGCATATACAGTATATGCAGGACCTTGGATGAAGTGAAAGGAATAGTTAGTGGACCTTGAACAGAAGTAGTTTGGGACCCCTGGTTTAGTTACTAGAATATTGCAGTAACATTAGCATTGTATTCATGACCGTGATCCAATATCGTGTGAGCTACTTGTGTAACTAGGCCAGGACTGCCAAGATACAATTCAATACAATAAAGACAGTAGTTTCTGGTTTATACTTTGGCTATAAATGTTTATGTTTAGAATAGAAGTGGAATTTATGCCACAATACATTAATTAGTAATACAGTATCACTACAAAGTATTATCCTTATCTTATCTTAATGAAGAGAGTACATGTCTACATAAACAAACAGCGCATTGCTATGGTTACAAGGCAAAGAGCAGTTAGTGGCAGCAGCCAGGATAGAGCAGGAGGCTCCCACACAGGCCAAAGATCTATTTCCACTCCTGAGACTAAATGAACACATCGAAAAAGAAAGAAAGAAAAAGTAACAGACAACCTTTCTTTGTGATTTTTTTCTTGGGTTGAGTCAGTGCAGACCATAGATAGACATAGAGACACATAGACTGATACACTCTTAAACTAGCCAGCGGGCAACAAAATGGCTGCCCTGACCACTGAGGTCATGTGACTGAAGGATTTTTGGAGCTGCTCCCATATTATACAGTATATAAATCTAATATATAAGTCTATGGCAAAAAATAATAGTGTAAAATCATGTAGCATGTATTAAGCCAAACACATGGAGGTAAGAATGACAGGCCACAATGGGGGTCCAAAAATGGGGCAAAAAAGTTTTAATGGAAGTCCATAGGAGCTAAGAACGTCCGGAGCCTTCCCCCATGTGCTAACGGGCTTCAAGGACGACAAGCTTATCCTACATCTACTGTTTGTGCGGCCTATAGGTGCAGCCATATTGGCCATGCTAAAGACCAAACACCTTTGCTGTGTTGTAGTGTCCGTCTTGTAAAGGATTTTTAACCCACACAAGAAGTGCAGGCAAATGATCACAACAAAATGAAAAAGCCACTTTGTCTAATTAGTCATGACGCGGCCTCTCCCAGACAAATGTCAAGTGCCAGCTCTATCTTATTGACATTTCTCCCTCCCAGGCGCCACATTATATTGTCTGAGTGACTCCAAATCCAAACTGTTGTTGCACAGAAAGCATCGCAGCCTTGTGTCGGGGTGACAAGAGACTCTGTGGAAAAGCATGTATTTCCCCCCTAAATTTTAGTTAGGCCAAATCAGAGCTGGTCTGAAGTTGTTATCCTGAATCTATTTCTAAATGTGTTGATAGACTCTTGCCTCTGGAGAAGTTCATAAGATGGAATTTCTATACTTCAGTGCGTGACTAAGCTGCATTTTCTAATAACTATCTAATTTTGCAACAACTTGAAGGATACAGTACATATAAGAAAATCAACTTTGTGCATCTTTAAACTATGTAATAACCTTGTTCCCTGCTCGAAAACTTGGATTAGTATTTCACTTAATTCATGCCGTTTGGCTGTTTATGTTGCTATGGTTTCAGTCTCTTTGATCTGTACTTCCTGGATTGGTGTTTCCTATTCTCATTCTAATATGTAAATGTTTAATGATTGTATTATTGGGGACTACGGATGGAAATTAGCATGTTGCTAAATCTGGTGCAGCCATCTTTTTAATGTAACTGCACATTGTCCCTCTAAATAAACTAAATTAAAAAAAAAAAAGAATTCCCATGTATTCCCCTTTGCTGCCTGCAGTCGAAGCTCCAGGCAAACTCTTCTCTAGCCCTGGCTATTTTAAACGTTGTTTCAAATTATAAAACATAAAATATTGAATGTTTTAAGTCTGTTTTTATGCCCATATCATGTGTCCAACATACAATATAGTAAAATGTATGGTAACACTGGTAATGCAGCTACAATGTTCAACAAGTGTTCATGAGCTTTTCAATACAAATCATGTCAGTTTCAGACAGTAGCATTGGTCACATTACATATTACACCCTGGCTTTTTAATGCACCTCACATAATAGGGCTCACTCTGATTATAGAAAAAGAATGTACACTAACAAGGCACTAACAAGCTGGACTTCGTGAAACTCAGATGCTCAACTAATAAAAACAGAGGGTTGAGAATGGCTTGTAAGAGACGACTTGGCCCAGATGTATTGACAAGTGTGTGGCTATGTTTCGCCAAGTGGAGCAGATACAAATACAATGCAGCTTAATGGGGGTCCTTGGTCGGCGATTTTGGTGCTAGACAATTCTTTAACCCTAATCGCATCATACATTGCACCCATTTTTTGTGACATAAATCGGTAAACTTGTTTGTTTGGTTTTCCAGTGTAATAGATGACGGAGTGTTTCAAGAGAAAGCCGAGTGTCAGAACATCAAGGAGCGTTACTGCGACCTGACCGCAGAGACGCCGGCTGACCATGACTCCTACTACAGAGCTAAAGTGAAGGCTGACGGCTCGCATCACGGCACCACCATAAATTTCAAACCCATCGCTGAAAGTAAGATTCAAAGCGTGCACTAGGAAGGAAAAAAAAAATGGCTTGATTTAGGAGCTTTGAAGAGATTAGACATTTACTACTGTCATCTAGATCAGTGTTTCCCATGCCATGGAAATTTCACCTGATCGCTATGTAGTGGTCAGGTAGATCAATTAGACGCTTTTCTTTGCGGTATCGCAAAAAAAAAAAGTCATGCAGCCAATGAGACTCTCGGGATTGATGTATGATTTGGTTGATTTGTGTCTCTTCTCCATTCTTGCAAGAAGTTCAGTGTTTGGGTCAACTAAGCAGGCACAGATGTCACACTAAATAGATACATTTTGAATACATGTACGTTATATTCCAAAAATTATACTTTTTTTGGTCACATTTTTGTTTAGTGGGGTGCCTTGTGATTTTTCTTTTGTGAAAAGGGTGCCCTGGCTCAAAAAGGTTGGGAAACACTGATCTAGATCAGTGGTTCTCTAATAGAGTAGAGTTGGGACATGAGCCACGACCCAAATTAGAAAATGTATTATAAATGTTTTCAGTTTGTGAAATGTTAAAACAATTTAAAACATTGTACATTCTGCCAAATTATTGTTGATTTAAGCCAGTGCTTCTCAATTATTTTCTACTACATCCCCCTTATGGAGAAGAAAACAGAGTGCGCTGTGGCTGTGGTCTCTCCATGCCGCAGACACGTGACCTGAACGTGATCTTTCATGACGGGCCCCCCTCAACCCCAGCGAAATGAGAAGGAGGGAATAAAATTAAGGAATAAATAAAATGATAATGAGCAAAAAAAAAGAGCAGGGAAGCAGTGGAGACAGGGCAGAGGTGGAAGTAACTTGCAGAGCCGAGGAGGAGCAGGCAGCAGGGTACAACCACGTAGAGGTGCGATCTGCCATTGTAGGAATAGACCACGGCACAATGTAGTTTCCAAATTCATGTTCCATGATTCCATGATTATATATAGATTTGCATTTATCCTGTTATCTGTGTTTTCTTACATAATATTAGGTATATAATGAGAGATTAATTAATGAAGGATAACTACTGGCCCATCCGTCCAAGGGAGATCAATCAAAGTTTCAATCAAAGTTTATTTATAAAGCGCTTTTCCTACAAAGATGCAACTCAAAGTGCTTTACAGATTAAAAACACATTAAAAACAGAAACATCAATTTACACACCCAACTCCCACCCCCCACCTATATTTACAAGTGCATTCACCTCAGTGTTCAGACACCCATCCAAACACACGCGCACATACACACACACACACACAAACACAAACACACACACACACATGGACACACCATTAGTTTAAATAAAATATTGTGCGTAATATAAGTAGTATAAGTGCATAAGTCAGTAAGTCAGGCTGAGTAGATGGATCCTTCCTTCAATTGGTTTTCCTCGAGGTTTCCTCTTGATAAAAATAGCTCACAACAGTTTTTTTTTACAACCCTGTCCTTCAAAATGACTGATTATCCCTAGCGAAACCACTGGTCCCGACCCACCATTTGAGAACCAATGATCATCTTATTTCATGACATTACTGACTGGTTTTAGGGTAATCTCGCTTGAAGTAAGAAAATAAAACTGCCAATAGGACAAGACAATTCCCTCACCCCATTGGAAAATAAGTTGACTTGCAATGCATCAGCCTGGCCTGTCTGTCTGGGTCTGATCTCAGTGGGCGCGATACATAAGATGAACGTCATCCTAGCTATTCAGCGAGCGGGGGAGGCGGGTGTTGTAGGTGATGTCATACGTCACGACCAATTGTTTAAAACTTTTAAAGGAGTTGACCCCTCCCACCTGAAAACAGAGCTCAATTGTGAAGATCCAGACCCTCTGTATGAAATGGGTATGAGGGTATGGTAAGACCAGTCTAGCAATGCATTGAAACGAGTTAGAAACTACCCCCGTACAAGTAAATGGAAACATCTCAAATTCATGATGTCTCATATTCTGAGTAATTTTAATCTAGATATTCATTTTTTGCAGTGTGTTTTTGTCATTTTGTATTAATAGAGTACATCTTCTTTGTTTCCATGCAGCTGAGTTGGGAGCACCCATCTTGTCTTTCAACACGAGCGATACTTCCTTACATATGACGGTCACGTTACCTGACGGGCCTAAAAACGAATCCATCGCTGATATTTTCAGTAGGAACCATAAAGGACCCTCTGGAGTAACAACTATTTATGTGTTGGTCATTGAACAGCCAAAATGGGCAGCACGGGTAAGAAACACACACTTGTACACTATCCAATTCAGCATCTTCAATATTGTTAGTGTTTACTTACATGTACAGTATATAAGCTCTCATCGTAGTCAAAGGTTCTTGAACTCCTTTTATCTATTGTAATAAGGTTAGTGCTGGATAGTCGGCTCGGGAGGGACAGTCTGCTGTAGTTTTGGATAGATCTATGAGTTGGTTTGTCTGAAAATATAAACCTAAGCCTAACCTTAAAGATTTCCCTGTTCCTAAACTCCCAAGCCGACTATAGCCTTGTAATAATGGTATTGAGTCTCCATCATGACACATCCATGAGTTGGTCTGTCTGAAAATATAAACCTAACCCTAACCTTAAAGTCTGTGTAGGTTCTCAGTCGTCCATCGTAGGCAACGTTTAACCTTAAAGATTTCCCAGTTCCTAAACTAAATTTTTGTCATGACAACTCAAGTTTTCAACGCAGACTGTCCCTCCCAAGCCGACTATTTAGCATTAGCCTTGTAATAATGGTATTGAGTCTCCATCATGACACATCCATCTAACCTAAAGGGGCATTGTGGAACAATATAAACAAACTTCATATTGATATAGTTGCGTATTTGACCTTTAGTGACCCAGTGGCTCCCTGGGTGGTTAGCGGCGCCTTTACTTTCCATTGCATCCCATCTGAAATAGAATGTAATAACGTGAACACAGCCTATTGTCTGTACCATAATAGACCTATCGACTGCATAGTTAATCATTAAATGTAAATCATGTTTCTACAGGAAATTATGAACACAACTGGCCACTTCGATGTCAGCCTGAGGAATTACGAGTCGGAGTACTGTGGTTATGTGGTGTATACGCCTGAGCATGAACACGGACGACCACTGAGTGAAAAGGCCCCTTTCTGTGCAAAGCTTAAAGGTGAGATATAAGATATCTTTACTAACCAGGATCAGAACAAAGATCAAGACAGACTCGGCTCCAAAGTTTTGAACTTCAGTCTTTAACCAGTCTTAAGGGGAGACATTGTAGGCAAAACTCAATCTTTCAATTTTGACGTTTTGGACCAGTTTGCTCTGGTATAAACTTTCACCTGGAAACAAATGTGTTGCCCAATCTTTGCAATACGGTGTTTGATTACAGTATGTGATTCAAAATGCTTTTTTCTCACACTGTTACAGCCAATTCCCCACTTAAGTAGGCTACCTTCTACAGGCTCCACCAAATGTTCCAGTCTTATACTTAATATTATGAAGGTTTCGTAACAGAGATTTTCCAAAATCTATTTCCTATCCTTATTTATTGATTATTGAACCCCAAAATCAAGGCGCAGATATACATTTTGCAGATTTTTCCACATTTCCATATCTGGCTAAACTAAACAAAATCCAAAATCCTATTGGAGGAAATCTTTGTTACTGATATGTCAACAAAATAAAAGCACACAGTTAAAACGGACTCTATCCATCATATAGACCCTTTCGTTGTTTGTAGTTTTACACTTATAAATCGCTAGTTTTAGATTAATCTTATTTCTCTTGCTCACTTCCTGCCTCCAGCTGATGTCACTGATGATGTAAGCAGCGAAAGGTCTATTTAGTCATTGAAAAAAATGTGGAAAAAGCTTCATATGAAACTAAACTTGCAAAATTTGGTACCTCTAAAAAGTGTCTTGCCTTAAGTTGATTGAGTTGAGGACATTTAGCTTCTATTTTCAGAAGCTTTTTCTCACTTCTCACTTTTTTACCACTCTTCTAACCAAAGTCTACTTTCAAGGTCTTTCCTTCAGGTTTAGAGTTTACTAAATCAATACTCAAACCACAAACTGCCAGGGCGTGGCAAGTCAAGAATCGATATCAAATGGACCAATTTATTTCTATGTATTGTTTTCATTACCATTGCTTTTTTTCTTTTTTCATGAGGACTGGGGGAATTAAAGAAATATCTTGTGTTAATGCTTAATATCAACTCTGGGCCATTTGAAACTGTCCTAATCAGATAACCTTTCTATGGTTTAGAAACGTCCCTCTCAGGAAAGCCGTGGATGGTCGTGCCGTGGCTCTCACTGAGCGTGGCAGCTGGGGCAGCTTTAATGTTGATGGCAGTGTGTTTTGCAAAGAGTTACGTCAAAAATGTGAAGAAAGACCAGCTGCCACATTCACTGGTAAGATTGTGTTTGCACAACAAATCAGATTTATTGTGAATTCAATGTGACTAATTAACAGCAAATTGTGTAATTGTTATATTTGAATAAGTGTTTGCTCTACCCTCAGGATCCAACAATCCATCCATCTGCGGTCATAATGTATCCACCAAAGGAACTAAATATATCCAAACTGGAAACGTGCACTGAAAGTGACGGGACAATATATGCCAAGATCCAGGTGACGCCAATAATAGTGTCAGCTATGGATGGTTATGGACACAAGAACACAATATCCATGCCTTGTGGAGAAGACTCCTCAATGGACACAGTGGGACTTCTCAGTTCGGGACATGAGCGAGACGACAGTGCTCAGTCCTCAGAAATCTATGGCGTAGTGACTGTTGATCACTTCCAACAAACTGACAGCAATAACACTGGAATGTCCAGTGTAAATGATTTGGTTGAAAGTGGACAATTGCTGTCTACAATAAAGACAATGCCATTACCCACTGGAGACAGTTTTGACAATGAATCTCAGCCGTTATTTTTACAGACTTGTCACAACAGCGACGGACAGCTTCAACTGAACATGCTGCCATTTCAAGTGTCGCAGGCATTTACTGGAACTACAGAAGAACTAGTTCCTTCAGAGAGAAAACCTCTCCTGTCCTACCTCATAGTCCCCCCAGAGAAGGGGAGCAACTTTATCTCTATGCACAGTTTGGAAAGCTCAGAGTGCTCAGATTCTGGGTTAGATGAAACTCCAACCCAGGACTGTGGCCATAGTCCGTACTTACCAGCACAACCGGATTTGACTCAGTTGAGTCCCGAAAGCCCTCTGTCCTGTGACAGTGGCACTTACGAGTCAGGCTACAAACAAAACTGGATGCCTACTTCGATTCCAACTAGTTATCCCTGGACCTGGTCTGGTATGAAAGAAGAACGCAAAGATGATTATGTTTAGACAAAGAAGGACTCATGTATTCTGTTTTTAATGTATATTTTAAGATGAGACTTTTTTAATCTCACCGTGATGATATTCACTCGTTACAGCAGCTCTTTCATAAATATGCAGATAGTTAAAGGAAAAGGGTGTGCAATTAAACAACAAAGGTAATGGCAATCAAAGACTTTACAAACAGGGCTTGACATTAGCACTAGCTAACTAGCTAAATACTGATAGATTTTTATTTTGGCTGGTAGCACATTAAGTTCCATTAGCCACTTTGGCCACATTTTGTACATTATCAAACGACGGATGTAAAATTAGGACCCTTATCAAAGCAATTAAGAATTCAAAACTAAATATTCTATGCTTTAAATGGTGAAAATGATGTCCACAACCGGAACTAAGGTAAACCTGAATTTCAAATGAAGGCTACTCCAAATTTATTTTAAAGTGCAATCTACTTCAACCATGTTTGTGTAGGTGTTTTGTCATCCCTCTCTGGTGAAGATTTGAAAATCTTTACATTGATTTACAACATTTAAACTTTGTATTTAGATGTCCAAAATAATTAAATTTGTAGCCAGAAATGTCGGCTACTGTGGCGATATTTACAACCAACTTAGTTATGGCTTATAAAATCTCTAATTGGCTAGTAGCTTTTGCCAAAGACTAGTCACATTGGCCAGTGAGCAAACTGTTTGTCAAGTTAAGACATCAAATCAAACTAAAATATAAAAATAATATCTAAATTTGGCTTAATAGTGAAACATATAGGTTATTGCACATAATTAGTACACAGTTGAATTGTACAGTCCATAAGTGGGGATGAAGGACACAGGTCCATGTTGCATAGAAGATTTTAAACACAATGTATTTTTAAGATGACTGAATATTTGTGTAAAGGCAAAGAAAATATTATTTTGTGTATAGACATGTGTAAATAACAGATTTTCTTTTCAAATTTCAATTAACAGTATGCATTGTGATTTTAAATTTTACAAAAATGTAAAACGAGGGTCCACTCAGCAGTATGGAGCTCCCATTTTTTCTTCTTCTTACACCATGTTTTCATGAACTGAGAGGCAGGGCCGGCCCTAGGCATAGGCAACCCAGGCGGCCGCCTAGCTTCACCATCTGCTGGAGGGGGTGCCAAATTGCTCTTAAAAAAGAACTACAAATCGTGGACCTTTGCGCATAACTTTGGAACGGAAAGTCATAGCGACCTGCGGTTAGGAGGTTTCAAGCTTTCAAACGAGCTTTATTCGTTTATTCTTTATTCGTTTATACCTTACATCGTGTTGAAAATGAGTAGTTTATACATTCACATCAGAAGTGCACCCTCTACTGCAGGACCAGGTGATGCAGCTGTAGCTCCGCCCCCTCCTAAGCGCTGCCGGACTCTGCTCTCTCTCGTCTCGTCTCTCACTGGATTAAACTGTGATACTGATTTTCAACAGTTTATACAGAGAAAGTAATGACTGTATGAACTGTGTAGAGTCAAGCTTTCAGGCAGTTTTTTATTTTTTGACAATTTGCCTCATATTCATGGAGTTAGATCCCTTGCAGCTGATGAACAGATATGTCAATGCATTCAATAGTGTGATTTAGTGTGGCGAAAGCGCTACTTCAAGTGGATTAATAAGTTCAAAATCATTGTATAAGCTCTAAAACAAAAGTCCAATCTTGCCTAGGACACCAAATTGGCTAGAGAGGTCATGGTCACTTTTTCCATGTGGCCTGAAACGTCACAACTCAATATGGTGAAAGAATTAAAAATACATATATTGGGAGCTTGTACTGCTGTGCGGACCCTCATTTTATATTTGTTGTTGTTCAGCTTTACCTGCTGTTGGATATGCGTGTCTAGTACTATTCAGCTCATTTTAAACTTTAACCAAAGAGCACACACTGGTGCAAAAATCCTTATTTCTACTGCGTCTGAATAGCTCAATGTTATCCGAATAATATTGTCGAGATGATTTACTGGCATGCCAGGATTAATGACTTTTACATGCATCATGTAACGTCGCCCGGGTTGAGGCTGACCCATATGGCATGTGTGCGATACTGTATGTGTGTGTTTGCGTGACGTGTGTGCGATAGATACATTTACACGAGATGACAGTGAGCAAACATATCCTGAGCCTTGTCCGACGCTCTTACTGCTATGATCCGGTAAAACAAGGAGGCCAAAGAGCGCGAGGCGACGCTCCGGTGGGTGAGTCAGGTAGGGATGCCACGCCGTCACCATGGCAACATATTAAAACTGTGTGTGCTGGCCTTGAGATTAGATAACACACGTCCCACAGAGCACTGGAATAAACCTTCTGAGGTGTGTCATCCTGGCGTGAATGACTTGTTGTTTGTTGTCACATTGACAGCATCATTACCAGTGTTGGGGGGAATACTTTGAAATTGTATTCAGTTACAGAATACTGAATACTTGTCTTAAAATGTATTTTGTAACGTATTCAGTTACTTTGCCCAATCAGTGTACTGTATTCTGAATACTTAGAATACTTTCACCTTGATTTGCTTTATATTTTGGTATAAATATGGTGAAAGATTAAATATATCTAGCACCTGTCTCTCTCCCTCCTCTGTCTCTCCTTCCTCTCCCTCACTCTCTCCTTCCTCTCTCTATCCTCCCTATCTCCCTGTCTCTCTTCTTTCTCCTTTCTTTTTCTCTCTCTCCTTCCTCTCTCTCTCTTCCTCCCTCACTCCTTCCTCTCACTCTGTCTCTCTTCTTTCTCTCTCTCCTTCCTCTCTCTTTCTTTTTCTCTCTCTGTCTCTCTTTCTTTTTCTCTCTCTTCCCCTCATCCTCCCTCGCTCCTTCCCCCCTCTCTCTCTCCTTCCTCTCTTCCTTTTTCTCTCTCCTTCCTCTCCCTATCTCCTTCCCCTCTCTCTGTCTCTCTCCTTCCTCCCTCTCTGTCTCTCTCTGTCTCTCTCCTTCCTCTCTCTCTCCTTCCTCTCTCTCTCCTTCCTCTCTTTCTTTTTCTCTCTCCTTCCTCTCCCTATCTCCTACCCCTCTCTCTGTCTCTCTCCTTCCTCTCTCTCTCCTTCCTCTATG
>OMNZ01094394.1:0-19412 GCA_900303255.1 Lesueurigobius sanzi
AAGTAGAGACTATTCTTCCTGGGGTCCATTCTAAAACAAACAAAAAAAAGGTATCACAATTTATACTTGTACATGTCATCAGATAATAGTAAACAAAATATTCACATCAACAAGGTATATCACAGTCTACATTACATCAAGTTAGTGCAACTTCATTATTGATCACAGATGTTTTAAGATTTAATTTAAAAGAAACATGATTGCTTATTAACATAATTTTGGGAGGCAGAATATTCCAGTATGAAATGGCTCTGTATATGAAGGTATTTTTAAGTGCATTTGTTTTTGGAAAAGGCAAGGTAAAAGTAGCATTACAGGCTCGTCTGGTGTTAAACCCATGTCTGTTACAGGTGGGCTGTAGTTTAGAGAACAAGCTAAAGGGTTTGTGTGAGCTCCAGATTTTATGCAAAGACAACACAGTGCTACAGGCCAATCTGTCCTTGACTTTCATCCATGACAGTCTTTGATGCATTGCATTAACATTTGTGCGAAATGGACAGCCTGTTTAGACCACAACTATCAATTTACTCACTTCCTCTTTGATTATTTGTAATTAAAAAAATGAGGTATAATGCCTTTTTTAAATTAAAATATAATACCTAATGGATGATTTTGTCTGGTTTAATTGATCAGCCACAGATTGGCCTTTTTTTTTTTTGTTTAATTGAAAACTGACTGGAAAATGGTTGTAACTGTCAAATGCATTAATATTTAATGCTTCATTTGAGCCCAGCTACATATACAATGCTGCAAGTGATTAGACAGCATCAATAAATAATAAGCTCAAACTGTATATAAAGTCTAACAGTCTTTTCGATGCCAACATGGCTGCTTGCACATAAAAGCATTCATGTGACATCACAGCATTCGTAAGAGCCTACAGCTTAAAACTGGTGGGCAGGTAGGAATTATATGGTGGTAGCTATGACGACCATCAAAATGCAGTTTTTTTTGTTTATGACTAGAGCCTCCATAATTACTGGGCTTTTACACATTAAACATAAAAACAAGCCAAAAGTTCAATGTCTTCTCTTGTAGGGCACATGAACTAAATGAATGATTTTCTCTTAAAGATGTTCAAAAGTGGTGACAACATTCAAAAACGTGCATTATGAAAGGAATGATTAGTATGACTGGTTTGTAGATCCAAACTGTACGTAACAATGACCAGGTTCCATATTTGTGTTTTTTCTGTTTTGACTTTTCCTTCAAATATCGTCTCTCTCCCACAGTGTTGTATTGGCACCTGCTCCAGCTGAAGTGATTATTGAGATTCTAAACCTTTAATTCCCTTGTATTCTGTTTGTAGCATCCGTGTGAAGAGCCTGAGCCCGAGCACAGATGTGGGGGCGCTGGCCAAGAAGGTGGTAGAGGAGTGTAAGCTGATCCCCGCCTCCCGCCTGCCGCAGGTGGAGCAGCTGCTGTACTATCTGCAGAACCGCAAGAGCTCGCCAGTGGAGGGACGAGGTCAGGCGCCATTTTCAATTTAGAGAGTACATTTATATTATCGGGGCAGCGCTTCTCAAACCTTTTACTCCAAGTAGCACGTTTAGCCTGGTTAGCCAAGTTGGCCTTTGCCTTGTTTGCTTTAAGGTATTATTGATCAAGACTTAAAGCAGTGATTCTCAACTGGAGGGTCAGGACTCAAAAGTGGGTCGTGGAATCATTTTTAGTTTGTTTTATATTCATCTGCTAAAAAAGGCCCTGTACCTGATATTTTTCCTGGTAGTGGAATTTTTTTTTTTATTACATTGTAAAGGTTTGTGAAAAACACTGTGAATGTATTTATAACCCCTTTTCTTTTTATCACTCAGGAACTAGAAGGCAAGTTATTGTTAGACAGTGACCCTGAAAGTTGAAAAATTTGCTTATAAACTTATGTGCTATTTCTTGCTGTGGTTTTTAAAGCGGCTTATAATTCTGGAATATAATTAAACATTCTTATGTTAAATGCTATTTGAGCCATAATGATACATTTTTTTTATGTTTTATGTGAGGCCAAAAATATGAATCCGTTTGGTGGTGGTGGGTGACTTTCCAAAAGATTCACCAGTAAAAAAAATATGATAGAATAGCCCTGGTCTATATGATGGCATGATGTGGGCCCTTTAATGTTTACTTTATCCCTTCTGCAGTTGAAGAATTAGCCAAAGGACATAATAATACAGTTGTTGGTATGTTTTGAATAGTATAGAACAGACTTTCAAGTTGCATGTTCTCATAATATATTGTCTTGCTGTAGCTGTAATACAAATGTTAAGTTATTTGTATTTGTTTGCCTTTGTCATCAGTGGAAAAGAAGGAAAAAAGACTGGCCAAGCCCAGAGAGCTGACTCCGTTTGAGGGAATGGAGGTAACTCAGGAATCAATGACTTAACCTTTTTATATAATATTCAGATGAACAAGATAATTTAAAATATTGCATTTGGGTGTGTGAACTTGAACTTTGTATTTCTGTATCTGTTGTAGTTGAATGAAGAAGCCAGTATAACAAAGGTGGAGGAGTACGTTGAGCTGTTGTACGAAGGCATCCCAGAGAAAATTAGAGGCTCCGCCCTCATCTTACAGCTGGCCCGTAACCCTGACAACCTGGAGGAGCTGCTACACAATGGTATGTTGATGTATTTAAGTCGTTAAGGGTTTAATGTACTATACCAGCCACTGCAAACAACTACAGTAACTCTCTATTGGATCTAGCCATGTTGGCGGACCATGCCTTTCTCTGATTGGTTAATCCATCTGTCAATCACACCATTCTGATCTCAGATACGACGCTGATGCCCAGACTACATGTCTTGTAAAGTGTGTAGTCTGGCTGGCCAGGCAATATTGGATCTTATTAAGTATACAATGTTAGACCAACCTTATACTCTATCCCCTATCAATTAAATCAACTAAAAGTCAGATTGTATGTTGTATTACAATGCTAAGTGATGCAATATCCATATCGCAAGAAGCCACAATTTATTCCAAAACAACTAAATTCTTTCAACGTAACGTTAAATTCACATTATAGAATTACATTTCATTTGGAGCAGGTGCCAATACAAGTCTATGGGAGAGAAACAGTTTTCCATAATAAAGAAGCTCCCGTGCACTGTCTCACTCTGATATTTTTATTGTCGTTGTCATGCTTGAGGACAGTCCCCCTCTTATGTCTTTTATAAGTTTGGGTACTGCCCCCAACAAATCATCACCATTCTGGGAACATTTCCAAGGTGTCATCCTAGGGCTGCACGATATGGACAAAAAATCATATCTCGATATTTTTGGGCTGAATGGCAATATACGATATAACGTGATATTTTTTTAAAGATAAAGCCAGTCTGTTCCACTAATCGGAGCCATGGACCTGATTTATTTCCCAATCAAGTTTAGCCAGACATTATAAGGTAAAGTACAACTATAAACCAATTTACAGGTTGTACATTTTATTTGGCTCTAGGGGGCGGGGCCTAAATGAAAATTTACTAAAAGCCACACTTACTCCACGTTGTCGCTCATGTTTAATGACCGGTGGATCCAGCCTGGATCTCACTGGCGACCACACAGGAGCCCCACACAGGAGCCCCGCACAGGAGCCCCGCACAGGAGCCCCGCACAGGAGCCCCGCACAGGAGCCCCGCACAGGAGCCCCGCACAGGAGCCCCGCACAGGAGCCCCGCACAGGAGCCCCGCACAGGAGCCCCACACAGGGGCGTGTGCACGTGGGAGCGCATGTTAGTGCGTGCACGCCACCACGATCCGTTTTGCGGAAGACTCATCCTGTTTTAGTTTGGGACCGACCCGTAATGAGTGGCTCAAACAGCGCTGTGGAGTGTTTTTACAACGCGGGGAACAATTAGCCAGAGGTTTCCCAGAGCACTGTGTCTGCCTCAGTCAGAGCACAACGAGAGAGACGGGAAAAAGGCGGAGAAGAGGCGCCACAGCCCTGGGCATGAGAGATGCAGCCTTTTAAAGCTGACATTAGCGTGACTCTAGCACCGATAAGAGGACTGAAGGCTGAATCTTAGGTGGACTGGCAAGACCTGGCCCCGCGGGGCGTATGGGAAATTTGGCGGTGGAAAAAGTGACCCACGTATATCGGTATTATGGATTTTGTCTGATCCTCTATCGTGCAGCACTAAAATCTCGTTATAACGATAAATTCGATCGTGCAGCCCTACGTCATCCTATTGGTTGACCCACAAAACATACAAATCCACCAAGACAACCTGAAACATTATGCTACATATTTACATAATTATGAAAAGAAATTGCGTAGAAAATTGTAACCATTTGGCAAGTCATTTAGAGAACAGTTTTTGGTAAAAAATAGAAGGAAAATTGACAAATGCTGTTTATTATTGAGAGTGATTCACAAACCTGCCATATTATTCTCATGGCGGAAAGTCCTTTCTACTGGCCAACATCATGCACGTTTTTGAATATGTTCTTCAAGGATGATGTTGGGTCCCGATGCCAGTTGAGAACCTTTGATTTAAAAAACGATTGAAAACATGAATAACATTACAGAATTTGTCAAAACAATGTCAGAAAAAAATACTATTAGACTTATTGTTCAGTCCTAGTTCCTTAAAACGTTTCTGAATTTCTACATGATGCTACATGCTGCTAACACTTCTCTATAATATGTTTGGTCTGGGCAGAGGCAGCTCTCGGGGCTCTGGCCAGAGTTTTGAGAGAAGACTGGAAACAAAGTGTGGAACTGGCCACGATCATCATCTACATCTTCTTCTGCTTCTCCAGGTTAAACCCCAGAGCAAAGAGCATGTTCTTTCTTTCATTGTTTTCTTCATATAAACTGTGTCCCCTCTCTCAGTTTCTCCCAGTTCCATGGCGTGGTCAGTCATTATAAAGTGGGAGCGTTGTGTATGAGCGTCGTGGAACATGAGCTGAAGAGGCATGACGTGTGGAGAGAGGAGCTGCGCAAGAAGAACAAGGCTTATATCCTTCTGATGTATGGGTCATTTAGACTGGTTTGAATCATGTTCATCTGTCTCGACTCAGCTGGAAAATTGCACTCAAAGAATTTGTTTATTGTTATGTATTATCGTAGGCAAAGATTCTTCAGTCTTCATCTGTACTCGGTAGTTGTAGGACGTTTCGCTCTTTATCCAAAAAGCTAAAACAAACATCCTTAGACAGAAACCACACCTACTGTATGTCATGCTAATGAAGCTGGTCCATTGGCCAGGGCTGGACCATGGACAAGTGTGAACAGCCTTAGAATTAAGCCCAGGCTAAGTCAATAAGAAGATAATGAGCAGTAATTACTGTAGGTGTGAATAGGTCAGATGTTTTTCCAACCTTTAGAACCATGAGAGGTGGGACTTAGAGGTCAACTCCTCCTACTAGTTTCTACTTAAGAGATCCACAAGTGTGTCAAGTCTACTCATTTGCTGACAAAGCTTTTTGGATAAAGAGCTAAACGTCCTCCACTTTAACTACAGAGTACAGATGACGACTGAAGAGTCTTTTTTATCCCTTATAAACCAGTGATCCTTATAAACCAGTGTTACATTTTAATTTGAAAATCAGAGTATTGATTCTTTTGTATTTTGATTCAAAATGAATCGCATAAGACATAAAACACTAAACTTAATTTAAAGGTGCAATGCTGTAATTTGATTTGAGTAAATTGAACACTAGAGTGTCCTAAAGGCTGCTGTGATGGAAAGGAAAGGTACCATCTAATGCTGCCTTCATGTGGCATCGAAATGATGGTAAATACCACAGAAAATTGTACATAACGCCACCTCATCTCGTATTTTCCACTGGAAAACTGAAATAATGTTGAGACCCAAGTTTCTGAGTGGAGATGACCTTTGACCTTTCAACAAGACAGAGAGCTGCGATCATACATCTTTTAATGTCTTTTAGCTGATTGTTATGAAGCATGCACCATATTTATTTAGTGTAGCCTGAGTAATTGTAGTTTCATGTTTATTTCCTCTTAGCGTTTTGTAAAAAAACAAACAACAAAACGTCCAATCTTTTAGCTAGCAAAGCATTTGAAGGTAGTTGTTGTGGTTTGTACACTATTTTTCACGCAAATGGACTGATTTGCAGTGTGTTTTTCACTATTTAACTTTGCTACGACCACAAAAGCTGGAAAGGATCATCTTTACCACAGCACATGAAGGCAGCATCACCACCCATGCAGCCACTGGGCACTAAAGGGTCAAATACACACTAATATCAAGGTTGTTTGTTTGTTTGTTGTTCCACCATGCACCTCCTATTGAAGAAATGTTCAAAGAGGTTTGCTAATGTGCAGGACAATTGTATGTACATTTTCTGTCTTCTCTCAATTGCAAACCCAATAACAATACTTGTTTTACAAGATGGCGTTCTGCCCATATTGCCTCTACTAACATGATTTCATATGTCACAAAGCTTAAATAGTTGTCCAATAAAAAATACTTTTACTTTGTCAATGCTGTTTAAGTTAATGATACCGTTAGGTTCACACAATATGCAAAACATTAACATCAGTTTTATATGTAGTTCTTAAACAGGAAAGCAGTGACCTTAATTGGAACCAAACTTTCTTTGCTCGTCTGTCCAAAACGCTCCTTAACCGTTTTGTCGCACGTGAATCGGCTCCGGAAAACGGTTCACTTCGAAGGGACCAGGACAAGGCTCAGAGGAAATACCAGAGTCTTTTGGCCAAACAGGAGCAGCTGCTTAGAGGTCTGCGCTTTTGGAGCAAAAATAGAGTAAACGAGTTTATTAACATGCCACTCGTCCGCGTTGTTCCCTCCAGTGTCTCTGTACCTGCTGCTAAACCTGGCGGAGGACACTCGCACCGAGCTGAAGATGAGAAATAAGAACATCGTGGGTCTGCTGGTCAAAGTGCTGGAGCGGGATGACGAGGAGCTTCTGGTGCTGGTGGTGTCCTTCCTCAAGAAGCTCTCCATCTTCCTGGAGAACAAGAATGATATGGTGAGGAAAATACAGCTGCTGAGGGAATGTTTTTATTATTATTTATTAGGTATCAGTTTGATTCAATATTCAGCTCATGCAAGTACATTTTTGAGGAAACTATATGACTGTTTCTATCATTATACTGCTTGTAGTTTTGAAACTAGAGCATTGCTTTCGCACCAAGTACCACCTTATAAGAAGTATCACCATGTCTAGATCAATATCAAACTGGTTCTAGTGTGCCTAAATTGGACTAAATTCTGTTAAAAATCTTTTGCATGATATACAGTAGTTGTTCAAACTTTTTTGAGCTTTAAGTAGTATTTAGTATATCACTTGTTCACTTTGGTGGAGTTACTAGCCACATTATTGGATAAAGAGAAGAGCTGCCTGTTCAAATCGCTCTAGCGCTTTTTGAGCAACTGTGTATACCTTATGGAGACATTATTTCAAATTATAAGACTGAAAATATCAAGGCTCAGGTGCCTAAAGAATGTTTTTAAGCCTCATGTCCAGGATTTAAAGCAGAAGGATAAAGACGAGCTGCGACAGACATCAAGCAGTGAGAGTGATCTCTGACAAGTGTGTCATCAAATAAATACAACAGCAGCTCCAGCAGAGTCCAGGCGCAACCGGGACTTGACTTTCCCTGCAAAAAAAAAGCCATCCATACTTAACCGCACAAGTGCGTTTTAATGCACATTCATCAGCATCCCAAACTGATAGACTGTGGTAGTTCCCCAGATTCTATCCCATTAGAATAAACTTCCGTCTCTTGTCAACACTTACCTCGTCAGATAAGCAGCACAGCGTTAGAGCTACTTTTCGTTTAGCCCTAAAACCGGTTGCTTATGACCACACACAAACACAAATAAACGCATAAACGGAGTTTTCACAAATCTTCTCCTTGGTCGGAGTTTTTAGAAAACTTTGTTTTTAATGGCAGAAACCTCTGGTGTAATGTGGACGACAGGCCAAATCATGGAAAAATACCATCGTTTTATGAGATACCCTGCTACGTGTGGACAAGGCCTTAGTCTGGTGCTAGCCAGGCTACTAGCTCATGGAAATTGATCAGGAATGACCAATAATGTAAACTTGGTACTCAGCTAATAAAGGGCGTTTGGTTGAATTGCTTCTGTGCTTAAACAAAGCGTACTCGTGTTTTATCGCAGGCCGAGCTGGACACGGTGGAGAGACTGTCCCGCCTCGTCCCCTGTGACCATGAGGACCTCCTGAACCTCACGCTCAGACTGCTCCTCAACCTCTCCTTCGACTCCGGGCTCCGGGCCAAGATGGTGGAGGTGGGAATGCTGCCCAAGCTGACCACACTGCTGGGTAAGGGCACACCTCGCTCCGTCACATGGTGGAATACTGCCACCTTCTGACGAGACGGTAGACCTGCACTGTCAGCTGAGGATTTTCAATGGTTGTAGAGAAAATAGAAATGATTTGCTTTTGCAGTTTCCAAGCATTAAGTGTTTGAAAGAAATAAAATTTGATTCCAGCTGGCATTAAATGTATTTATTTCTAGATTGTAGGAACACAATTTTAGCTATTTGTCCATGGAAGGATTATGTGTCATCCTAAAAAAAAAAGAATTGATTATAATTGAATAATATTATTTTTATGATTTAAATCCGAAAATGTTATAAATGTGACACAATTCATATTTTATAACAAAGAAATCTTGTCTGCTCAACTTCTTTGCACCAGCAGTTTATCATAAAAACAAAACCATGATGATTTTTTTTTAAAACTTGATTATTATTATGTTCAAAGAAAAGCAATTTTAAAATATTTAACTGTAGAATTTGAGATATTTAGTTCTCTTTTACAGATAAATAGGAGTTTTAGTCATTCACTTTTTAAATAATCAACAAAACCATCAAGGCTGGGGGTACTCGAAGTATAAGTGAAAGGGCCAAGGGGTACGCCAGACCAAAAAGGCTGGGAACCACTGCATTAAAGAATTTCCGGCCGGTGGCGTTTGTGTCCAGTGACTGTTTACACATGCAGAATGACTCCTCTTTCTTAAATATGTTTTTTATTTTAAAAATATATGTCTAACATTGATCCAGATAAGACCACTGCTAACTTTAGTGTCTTGTGTTGCTGCAGGAGACGAGAACAATCGCCAGGTGGCCATGCGTATCCTGTACCACATCAGCATGGACGACCGCTTCAAGGCCATGTTTGTGTACACGGACTGCATTCCTCAGGTACCGCAATCAGAATCACATCACCGTTTCTCATACTCAAGGCCCTTCTTTGGCTCATGAACCTGTGTCTTTAGCTGATGCAGATGCTGTATGAACATGGCGAGGAGGAGTTTGAAATCGAGCTCATCTCCATCTGCATCAACCTGGCGGCCAACAAGAAGAACGCTCAGCATATGTGTGAAGGTCAGTACCAGACTCAGGGCCTCTGGGTGTGTCACGATACACGGTTCACTACAAAGAGCAGTATCATTTTGTGTCGCAAAATATCACACTTCCTAGTCCAATGAAAGCTTTCTACCTTTTCATGTCTCAAGGCAACGGTCTGAAGATGCTGATGAAGAGAGCGCTGAAGATGAAAGACTGCCTCCTGATGAAGATGATCAGAAACATCTCTCAACACGACGGCCCCACCAAAGCTCTCTTTATTGTAAGTAACCTAAAGAAACATTATTTTTTAGGCCTTCTTGTTGGTTTCTATCTATTTTCCCAGAGAAAACGTAACGTCATAAACTCACGGTCTATTACAGTGTCTGTGTAAGCTCTCAGTCGTACAGGAGTTGTCCATCGTAGGCAAAGATTTGTCAGTCAGTCTTCATCTGTACTCTGTAGTATAAGTGTAGGATGTTTCGCTCTTCATCCAAAGAGCTTCGTCAGCACTGAGCTAACTTGGACGAAATAAATAAGCTCTTAAATAATATAAATGAATAACCAGTAGGAGGAGTTTAAGCCCACCTCTTTTGGTTCTAAAGGTTAGAGAAAAACACCTTGTTGTCAGTCTCGGTCTCAACAAGCCTATTCACACCTAATCACTGCCCATTAACTTCTTATAGTCTTGCCCTGGACTCTGGCACATTCTCATTAGCCTCATTAGCCTCATTAGCCTCATTAGCATGACAGAGGGCTGGTTTCGGCCAAAGGATGCTGCTTTAAACGGGCTAAATCGAAGGCCCCATTCCTGTTCATGGAAAGGTTTTCTTTTTTCACCATCTATTTCCTTTTGCTACATTCTGTGTTTACATTCTGTAGGTAGCAGCAAGTCTAATTTAATACTTCTTAATGTCATTTTAAAGGCACCGCACATGATTTGACGATGGAACTGAATTCACCATTAATAAAAAGACTTTATACAAAAGACCTTTTTATCACTGTTTTTTTAACAATATACAAAATGTAGTGGCTATTTGTCAATAAACTTAAACAAATCCAAAGTAATCCAAATAAATCAAACGGCCACTGAGGCACCATCAAGCGTGGTTTTACGCAGACCAAAATAATTAATGTCCAAGCAAGAAATACATTTGAGTTGGTTTATTTTCCATACAAACAGCAAACTTTACAGGTGGATCAAGCCTGCAGCCTTTTCAATGTTGCTGGTAAAAAACCGTGTGCCCATGAAATGAGGTGAAATTTTTGTATTCAAAATCAAATAGGATACAATCAACTTTTGAACTTGACCTTTTATCAACTTTACACAGCAGCCTTTATGGCGCTCTAGGATCTATTTTTTAATGTTTCTGGTAGGTTTTCTCTGCACAGGGAAAACCTGCAGTCATCTTAAAAACATTGAATCTGGAGTGTCATAAAGGCTGCTGTGATGAAAAGTAAAGGTACCATGCTACACCCATACAGCCACTGGATCACTAAAATATCAAATGCAAACTAATATCAAGGGTTTGAATGACATTAAAGGCCTTCATTGTGGCAGAATTAGTTAAATGACCCTAACCCTAACCCTGCTGAACCCTTGTGTCGTGTCTTGTGTGCGTCAGGACTACGTCGGGGACCTGGCGGCTGAGATCCGGGCGGAGGAGGAGGAGGAGTGGGTGGTGGAGTGTCTGGGGACCCTGGCTAACCTCACCATCCCTGACCTGGACTGGGAACTGGTGCTCAAGGAGTACAACCTGGTGCCCTACCTCAAGGACAGGCTCAAACCAGGTACTACAGGTGGGGCTGCAGGAGGTCATTGAGGTAGGGAGGGGCCAGGTTTTGGAGGGACTTGAGGAGGAGGTGCTTGTAGTGAATGCGGTATTGAACAGTGGAGCTGTTGGAGAATGGGGGTGATGTGTTCTCTGGACTGGGTATGAGTGAGGAGGCAGGCGGCGGAGTTCTGGATGTATTGCAGTTTTTGCAGGTGAGTGGTGGGAAGTCCATAGAGAAGGCTATTGCAGTAATTGAGTCATGGAGGTGATGAAGGCGTGAATTAGTATTTCAGCTGTGGTCTTTTCTCAGCTGGTCCAATGCAATGGAATGCACTACCCTTGCACCTGAGGCAGATCGAGTCACTTTCTGTTTTTAAGTCATCTCTTTTTTATTTTTTTTATAATTGTTTTTATTTGCGATAATACATGGTGGGGGAAAACACAAACAAGGAAGACCTGGTACCCCCAGGTGGACTCTCCTCCCAGTTAGGGATGCACCGATCCGATAACATAATCAGAAACCAAAGCTAACACAGAATAGTCGTAATTCCAAACATTCGATGGACAACTAATTGCATTTGTTTTACGGTCCACAATACTCTCTACAAAACAGTATCTTCACCAGTGTTGGGGAAGTTACTTTTAAAAAGTAACTTTTCTCATTACTCGTTACTTATTTTTAAAAGTAACCTGTTACTTTACTTAGTTACTCTCTAAAGAAAGTAACTTATTACGTTACTTTTATGTTGCTCGACTTTGGGCAGATCTGTTCCTAAATGTGAACACTGACCAGTGACACAAGTCGGTTCTGGGGCATTCTGAGTCATTCAGATTCTGAAAGTGTAGTCTCCAAGCTTTCTAACGATGTGTAACACATGGAAATCTGATCATATTTGGAGAAGTTGTGGCCATTTGAAGGTAGGCCCTTTAGAGGTAAATCTGAGACGTCCTCATTTACATCTCAGCGACTGTCAATCAAGTAGTTGGCGGCGACGTAGCGCAGTGACACGGCACGTTTTTTTTCTAAAAAAAAATAAAAAAAAATAAAGTTTGTTTTTCTCTGCTCATATGGCGGCGGAACGAGGCTGAATACGTGACATTTCTGTCATGTATGATACTTTACTCCACTTTCTATGGACAACATTTGTAAAAGGGGGATAAACATGGCAGGAGCTCTCCACAGACATGGGCCAGGATTTGACTTGGTCTTCGCGGCACCTGGATCATTCTTCCAGGGAAAGATCACGAGGGGATTACCCAGTAGAGACAGAGACATGGGGCCGCTGGATTTGCCGCAGATCTTCACGGGAGGGACCAATGAAGATTTTTCCCTGTGAAGTTTACGCAGAGTTTTCCTAGGATTACGCACAGAGACTGGGAGCGCCAGAAAGGATGAAGACTACGCAAGGTAAGCAATTTAAGCCTTTAGTAGGAAAATTCTTTCTGAAATGATAGGAAGTAGAATGCGGTTCGGACTGGAAATGAACAGATGATCGAGTGTCACGGTCACATCTGCCCAGGGCAAATAAAAAGTAACGTTGCAGCGGATTGAAAAATAAACGGCATTACGTTACTAGATTGTTGGTAGGTAACTCGTTACTTAACTTTTTCCCGAAAAAAGTATTTTCGTTACTGTAATGCGTTTTTTGTAACTCGTTACACCCAACACTGATCTTCACATAACCAAAAAGATTACTCCACTCCATCATCAGTATCGGCATCCAGTCCAAATCCAAAGACTGTCCACATGTCCCATCAGGGGATGCACAGGTTACTTCCGATTTCAATTTCCTCTCTTTTTTAACCACTCAGAGACACACAAGTCATCTCTTAAAGCACATTTTTTCACTTTGGCTTTTAATTGTCATTTTTGTATGGTTTTATCATGTTTTTCTATTTGTCTGATGATTACCTCTGCACTGCCTCTATTGTTGTGACTTGTTTTTGATGTGTTCTGCACTTTGGTCAACATTGTTGCTTTTAAAGTGCATAATAAATAAAGCTGGATTGGATTGGGGGAGAGAGAGGGGCGGAGACCCACAATTGTGCAATCCAAACAGATTCCACACCTTTCATCTTGGAAATTCTCTATCCTGTGCAAAGTTCCTCTCAGAGATCTGTACCTGATTTGCAATGACAGGGAGCAAAAGTTTAAATGTGTTGTGTCCAAACTCATTCCTAACCCATTTCTAACATCCCAATCCTTCACTGGGATGAGTTTACGAACAAGTTTCAACTTTCACTGTCACAGTAATGCAAACAAAAACTAGCCTGCAAGCTAGCAATCATTTTTCATAAACCTCTGCATATTCAATATACTGATAGATTTGTTTTGTTTTCTAGTAAAAATCAATCAAGTTATTTTTGTATAGCCCAGTATCACAAACAAACTTTGCCTCAAAGCGCGTCAAAAACAAATCATGCAACTCCAGTCGCCTGAAATTGTACAACATTTGCCTGTTGTGTCCAGTTTGCTTTTGAATACCAACATTTCCTACAATTGCTCTGTATAACCACGCTGTGGTTAGAAAACACCAGTGGCAAGAGAAATATGATGAACTGAAATAATCAGATAATCCAATTTTCAGATCTGAGGAGTTTGCATACAATTTGTAAATCTGATAATCCAACTCTACAGGTCGTTTACCTTGTGTAATTTGTAGATTTTTGAATCAACTTGGTCTCCAGCAATCGGATAAAGATCAGATGTTGGTGTGCATGTAACTCTAGCCAGTGACTAATTATGTAAAACTCAAATGTCATACATTTGACCTTTGTCTTACAGGCTCCGCAGAAGACGACCTGATCCTTGAGGTGGTGATCATGATCGGAACAGTGTCTATGGACGACGCTTGTGCCGCCATGTTGGCCAAGTCAGGCATCATCCCTGCGCTGATAGATCTACTCAACGGTAAGGCCTCCTAATGTAGCATGAAAGTAAAAGCTAAGGAAATGGTGATGAAGATTTGTTTTTGTATCTTTTGTGCAGCTCAACAAGAAGATGACGAGTTTGTGTGTCAGATTGTGTATGTCTTCTATCAGATGGTTTTTCACCAGGCCACGCGAGACGTCATCATCAAAGACACGCGTATCCTTCCCTGTCGTCTGCTCTAATGCGTCTGTTTAACACATTACATCAGCCTTTCAAGAGTTGTCAAATATCAGAAGGTGGATTAGTTCACTTCACACCACAAGCAGTGTTCATTTGGACATACTGTATTTTCAGTTGCCCTCCAACTCTATTTTATACCATAGGTTCTTTCGAATGCACATCAACACAACTTATCCCACACAGGAATTAGGAAAAACAAATGCGAACATAGATAGTATTGTTCCCTAACTGTCGTCCCAGAGGCCCCCGCGTACCTCATCGACTTGATGCACGACAAGAACACTGAGATCAGAAAAGTGTGCGACAACACCCTGGACATCATCGCCGTGAGTTCAAAGTTCAAACCGACCATTGGCTTGAAACACTTCTGATCCGCACAAACCCACCGTACGGCGCTTTTGTCCCCACAGGAGTACGACGAGGAGTGGGGCAGGAAAATCCAGTCCGAGAAGTTTCGTTTCCATAACAACCAGTGGCTAGAGATGGTGGAGAGTCGGCAGGTGGACGAGTCCGAGCCGTATCTGTATGACGACAACGACCGTACGGACCTGTTCTACAGCGCAGGTACACGGCGCTCAGTCATTAGCTACAACAAAATGGAGTTATATTTTTGTTTTACAGATGTTTTAATTGAAGCTGTCCTAAAGTAAATCCACATGTCTCCTGTTCCCGCGCAGATGGAATAACCCCTGGCGATGGCTCCGTCAGCCCAGATTTCTTTGGAGATTTTCAGCCGTCCAATGGAGACATGCACCTTGCACCAGGGTGAGTCGACCCTCGGGATTCCAGTGCTTTACCACTAGATAGGAAATTGATCACAGTCTGGCTGCTGTTACATTCATGTTGCCCATGCTAATAGTGCATTTCCCACACACCTGACCCCCCAGAGACGGCCCGGAAGTGTTCGACCAGACCACCTCGTCTCCTGGGCGACCAGTGACGGCGTACGGCTTCAGACCGGACGAACAGCCTTTCTACAACTTCTCATAGGATTTACCAACAACTCTAATCATTCTCCATCATCTATTGTCTGCACACACGCCATACCCAGGCCTTTTGGGAAATATACAATTGTGATATTTATGTTTTACAATCATAATTCAGATCAAGAAAAGACTGTTATGAAGCAGTTTTATTGGTCAGGAGCTAGCAGACTAAACTGAAATGTGACACTGAAAGTAGTTAAACTTATAAACTCGTCCCTTTGATTGTTTTAAACAGAAAAAACATGTATATAGCCTTTAAACACATGTGAATAGTGTTCTAATTCTGGTTTAAAGTCTTGGAGACACTAACAAAATGGCGTGACACTTTCATGCTTTCACGCCTCTCATCCAGGAAGCTTCATCTGCAGCACTGACGTTACGTGTGTCAAACCATAGCAGTATTAGCCACCGCACACAGACAAATACTGATGTACATGACTGTATTCAGGAGACATTTCATCACTAAAGCAACTCAAAACGGATGGTCAGCACGGATGCAAAGGCCTGTCCAAGCTTGGAATCTGCTAGAACACTACTGGCTATTGTCCATTTCTGGATGTAAAATTGTGAAAATTGTAACACTGGGGTCAAAAGAAAGTTTTTTTTCTTAGTTTACATTTTATTTGTTTTTCTTTCTTTTTCAATTGTATTTTTACTTTTGTTATTCTTTTCTTTTTATTAAATTATATATTTTCTTTTATTTATTTTGTGAACAACCTTGTCAGTCCAGGAGGCCCATGAAGGAGGGCAAATGGAAAGCAGTTGAGGGGGGCCCATGTGAACCCTTGGTTCACGACGTTCTTTCGAAAACCAACTTAACCACTAATGTACAGCTGCGTTGTATGGTATGTTCTAATGAATGTTTACGCTTCCCTTTACTTTCCAGCACAACAGCGACTTACTGTACTGTGCCATTCACTGAACTACCTTCTGTCTTCATTTTGGCATATTGTATTATTTTAGGCATTTTTGCACACTGTAGACTGCATGTTTATATAGTATATTGTTTATTATGAGTTTTTTTATTTTAATTAAAGTTCTAGTTCACTACACTGTTACTGTATAATGTCAAAATACAAGACATAAAGGCATTTTAAATAAAAAAATATTCAAATTAAATCTATGTTCACTTGTAATTTGTTGAATGAAAGTCTCGGTTGGAGCCCATGTGTGAGATTCCAGAGGGCAATAATCATTAAATTACTTGTCTATAGGTTTAACACGAATAAGCCTGAATGTGACAGAGGAGTGAGGGGTGATGCAGTGGGGAAGTCTCAACACATTATCAAAGCCTGGCTCTGCTGCTTTGCTCAGTGTCTCTGATGTTTCCCTGCAGTAAGGTGTATTGGGACGCAACGTCTTCACAAAATACACACAATGAAAAGCTACAGTCCAATATTATTATCCTCAGGCCTTGAGTGCTCTACCCACTGAGCAAAGGCCATCTTGAAACGGAGGTTTATGTCATTAATCTGAGCAAAATAAATAGTGAACATGCTTCAAAAGTGTGGAGATTGGAACCTGGGTTCAACTCCGGTCTCTGTTTTCATACTTATATAATAATGAAAAATAACTTAACAAAGCTGTTGTTTAATTTTGTATGCCTGTGGGTCATCGGGAACTTGTGGTTGCGGGCGGGGCCTTTGCTGCTGCGGCGGGCCCTCTGTGGGTGGGGATGGGGCACTTGGGGTCCATTACACCCTGGACACTACGGAACAGGCTGACACTGATGGAGATTGGACCTACAACCCCCTGATCACAGGACTGGACCACTGACACCCTGTGCCAAAGCCTGCACCTCCTCCAGCCTCATATGGCATTAATCACACCACAATAACCATCTATATAACATATCTAAATAAGTCCCTCCCCCTTTTGAAAGTAACAGTTTAAACAATATCTCAACTGACGAAGATGAAGACAATGGATTTTAGTTAGGCTGTAGGTTGTTGTAGACTAATTTATTTCCTAATTTTTAAGTGCAATAATATATTTATTTATTCTTGTTTTAGGTGCAATAATATTTCTTCTAAATGCAGAAGACTTCCATTGGTAGATAATTTTACTGACCTGCTCAAGTCAATGTCAAATATATATATTTGTTTTTAATTTAACTAATTTTTAGATACATTTTTGCAGTGCATAGCCTCAATCCGTATTATAATCAAACAAATACAAGTTATTTTTATTCATTTTTGTTGTGTTATGTTTACAACAATGAAAGGGAGTTTTATGTCATTAATCTGAGCAAAACTAATTGTGAACATTAACTGTTCTCAAAGAAACAATAAAGGCGGTTTGGACTTCACAATAGTACCTTTCTTTTCTACAACTTCATGAGCATATACTGTATTACAATTACTGTCAAGCATAAAGATATAAATATTATGTTTATGGCTGGTTTCTGTTTTTTTTGTTTTATTAAATTCAACAACCCATCTTAACCTTTTGTGAATAAGAAGCAGATTCTGACAGAAAACAGCTCGAGCCTATTTCAGGCTTTGGCTCTTATGCCCTTATAAACAATAAACACCCTGACATTCGAATACCTGGGTAGTTCCTGCATAAATAGTTCCACCATGCACCTTTAACTAAGCTAAAATATAAGCATTTACTACCTTACTGCTGTTTTCTTGGTAAAAAGTACAATGTAAATGTGTCTACTGTGATAGTTCAAACACTCATCTATGGACAGTACCTATGCGCTATAATAGGTGCTGTGTGTGTGTCCATGCTGATCCACACTGGTCTGTAGGGATGCTGTGGGCTGTAGAGCCTCAGCAGAGAGGAGAGAGAGGCCTCCAGGAGCTAAGTGGCCCCTACCCTCAGTTACAGTCCCCACAGTGTGGCAGGGCGCAGGGTCATCATCTTGTTTTCATGTGACATCACAAAATTCTAAAAAGCCTTTAGTATAAAATTGACCTGGGGCCTGCTGAACTATTCTATATTAGGAAGGACATATGCTTGTAGGAAGGACTTTCAGCCATAAAAATAATATGGCAGGTTTGTGAATCCAATCACTACCAAATAAAGATCGAGTACAACATTTATCAATTTTCTTTTTGGAAATTTCCTTCAAAAACTGTTTCTCTCCCATAGAGTTGTATTGGTACCTGCCCTCCAAATGAAACAATATTCTAGAACATGAACGAAACCTATTGTCTCTGGATTATCAATGTCGCTCTTAAACTTTGTCATAAAGAAATTAGTAGGATAATATTTATGCTTTCCTCATCTCAAATCTCTCTTGATTGTGTTTTTGGTGATCTCTTATTTATAATCAGATTTTTGATTTATTTTTTAATTTCATTGGAATACATACAAATGAAAATTAACCATTGTGACTTTTACATATTTACATGTGGACATTAAGGACTCATGAATTATGCACTCATCTTTAATAAGCCAGAAAAGGGGGAGAAAAATCTCTTAATTCATGAATCAAACTTTCAAGCTGAATAGCCCCTACTAGCTACTACAGGAGAGATTATGTGGTAAATACTGCTTGACCTTCACTCTCATGTTGCATTTCCATGTGGGTCAGTTCCATTCACACAAATATAGTGTGAAAAAATGTACAAAATTATAACTACTTAAAAAAAAAACAGGACTCAACTAGGTCAAACATAAACTGATTGTGCAACTTTTCATGGGCTGATGTGATCAAAACTTCATGTAGCTTTTAGAATAGATTCACCTACCACGCATCAAAGACGCCATTGCAAAAGTAAAATGACAATGAAAAAATAGGCAATAAATGAAATGATATCAGCACCATGGACAGAGGGCGGAGCAGCTGTGCCAAGTTGCGCACAACGCGCGTTACAACACCATCTCCCAAAACTGGTTGATTTTGCTTGCTTGTCAATAACCTTTCACTGCCGTCACTATGAAATAGACCTACCGAAGGCTTTATTTTGTGGCTCCTGAATTACTCAGACTAACGCAAAAAAAAAGAAAGCTGTAATGTAGCATAGCCTACAAAATGGGCATGAACTTATTTGTCTTAATTTATTGTATTTTATTGGAGCCTACTTAAAACAACAATAATCGTCCTGTCGTGAAAATATATTTAAAACGCGTTAAATTCCATATTTAGACAATCCACTGCATGGGAACGAATGTGTGGGCTAGGCCTGGCCCTCACTAACATTAATACATTTTAACACTTTGTGATATGAATTAGGTTTATGTTGAGACGAAGGATAAACCCGTCTGTTAACTAATTTTCATAAATAAAAAA
>OMNZ01094398.1:0-11982 GCA_900303255.1 Lesueurigobius sanzi
AAAAAATAATTAAGGTACTACCGGTACCGATATTTTTCTTTAGAAAGCAAATTTTGGTGCCTGGTGGGTCTGGAGACTGCACTAAAGAAAGTGACTTAGGTGTTTCAGCTCAAAAAACACTAAAAGAAAAGAAGAAAATTTGAATAAATTTGGTTCTACACAACAAAACTAAAAATCAACTCGTCAAAACAGCTCAAATTTAGATAAATAAGATCAATTTCGGTCATTTAAATTTATCTAGATATTTACTTTTTTGTGTAGATGACAAATAATTTAGTATAGGTATCGAAAAAAGTATCGTTCAGGTATCGGTATCGTAAACCAAGTATCGTTAAAGTACTAGTATCGAAAACCCAGCTCTAGTTAGAAGCCACCAAGCTCTTCCACGTGTTCCCTATTTAAATACGGTTATGTGGGTAGTTACATGATCCAAGTATAGTTACACAAAATGAAACCTGTTGATTTTCTGAGCTGATAAAAAGTGGCACTATATTGTAAGGCGTAATAACACCCCAGGAGCACTTCGATGTCTGCGCAGTAATATCTTCACTCCTAATGTGAGAGTGGACGTATTACTTACCTTACAATACCTTACAATATAGTACCCTTTTTATCAGCAGGTTTAATTTTATGTAACTATACTTGGATCGTGTAACTACTCAGAAACTTTTAAATAGGGAAAACGTGGAAGAGCTTGGTGGCTTCTAGCTTCACCCCCGTTTTTCCCGAAAGGAATACGGTAGCAGAGGCTAATGCTAACAACATCTTCAGTCTATTATGGAACTGAGGGCAAAAAGAGCAGACAGGTACGCATCAACAGGTCTAAGGTCAGGTAAGAACATATCTCAGTATGGAAAATAGTGGCCTATTCCCTTAAGGCGAGTCATTTATTACATGGACCCACCCGATAGCTGCGAAAAGTGTTTTGAGATACTGTAGGCAAAACTACATTTTTCTTCATTTTCAGGTTTTGACCAGTTTGCTCTCTTAAGGCTGCAGGCGAAACCATCATTTTTTCATGGGGTGGGCATTTTTGAGATTTCTGTAGTTTGGTCCCTCGTAGCTACCATGCTAGTTTATTTTCTTATAGTCAGACCTGTGTGTTTGTTTTTACCTTGACAGTTTCGGCTGCTTGAACTGCTGCCCCTCTCAGAAGTGTCACGTGATGGTACAGTGGCGTGTCTGGTCAGCTGGTTTACAATTTTTGGCGCTGTTTTCCTGCTTGTAGTGGCAGGACGTCAGCGCCACTCTCGTCCTAACCCTAACCCCTAGGGGTCCGCGAGAGGTTAGCCGGGTAATAGATTCATTTCAGAGAAAAAATAAGATAAAACAAATTTTTACTGATAATTACTGTTTCAGTCATTCACTTTCTAAGTAATCAACAAAACCATGGAGGCAGGGGGTACTCGTAGAATAAATGAAAGGCCCAAGGGGTACGCAAGGCAATAAAGGTTGGGAGTCACTGGGGTAAGGCGGGTGGAATCATAGGACAAAGCGGGTCGACCAGGCACGGTGCTCAGCCGGAACTGCCACTGGAAAAGCCCTAATCGTTGTGAACTCGTTCCTCTAGTTGTGGCCATCTAGCTTTTAGATTTGTTTTGTTTTCTTCATTGCAGTAAGAGTAACCTCTGCTTTTCGCGAGTCCCTCTCTTTCTCGTTTACTCCAAACTTTCTTTCTGTTTTCGGCTGCATATTTCACGACTTGCAGCTCGTAACTTCTTTTTTTTTTTTCTTCTTGTTGATGGCACATTTCCTAACTTTTTGCACCCCCCTGTGTGATCCTGTCTTAAGAGCTGTTGTAACAAGTGAATTTCTCCATTGTGAGATCAATAAAGTATTATCTTATCTTATCTGCTGAATATGATTTTCTTTTTGGGGTAATTTGTTTTGTTTGCGTTCCGTTTTTCTCCGTGGCCTTGAGAAGAGGCAGATACCGGTACACAGGCCTATAGCGCCCTCTGGTGGCTGTCACTGTGAACAAAACAAACTGAAACAATATATTTTTAATAGAGCTTTGGAATGTGATGTCACGTAATGGGGCGTGGCCAGCAGATTGTGTTGATGTGTATGTGGTTGAGGCGCCATCTCACGGTCCAAACAACAAACTAACTGTAGAACTAAGGGAAGCTAGTAAGTAACTTCAGAGTTAGGGGCCTGTTGTGTAGTTGACTGCCATGTTAGAACGCACCATCTACGAGGGAATAATATTGAAAATGGGCTGTGTTTTCAAAGTTTTGTGGTCCTGAAAAATGGTGGCAAAAATCCCATAATGCATTGCATTGTGATGTCAGTTCCAAAAGCTCTATATACAAGTCACCCCTGAGTATAAGTCACAGGACCGGCCAAACTATGAAGAAAGTGCGATTTATAGTCCGAAAATAGGGTAATATACGGCAAAAGTTTCAAATTAATATCACTCAATAAAATGTTTTCCCCCTATTCACCGGCATGCAGTGTCTCGCCTTAAGACATAAACTTAATCTGAAAACAAATAAATTACCTAAACTTTACAAAAAGGTGTTTAATTATTGCACTGATTCTCCATAGAACTATATGGGAAACTGTAACGTCACAACATTTTTATCACATTGTGGCCACACTTTAGTAGCTCCTACAGACTCCAGACTTTCCAGTAATGGACTAAACCATATTTAATTCCGAGCCCTGCTTGGGGCGGGATATGTAGGTATGATGACAGTCAGCCTCGGAAACAACAAACATGGCTACCTCGGAGGACTTCGTAGATGCCGCAATTGACTCTATTTTAGCTGAAATACCGACCATTTCTCGTTTAAATAAAGAGCAAGGGGAAGCGCTTTGTGCTTTTGTAGATGGAAAAGATGTTTGTGCTTTCCCTCCCGACTAGAGTTCCTGCTGTGGGTGATACGCCACATGACTTGCTGCTATGATTGACTAAAACCGCATTTAGGAAGGTGTGTACTAACTGGGGCCCCATCAGCTCAAAGTATTGTACTGATTTCCCTCCTTTTCACGGACAGTTTGCGCTCTGCGTCTTTGCGTCTTTCCAGATTGCTAACGTGTAGAACTCAATTTAGAGCTACACATATCAATCTGGCTTCTGCCAGGTTAGCTAAGTCTGCCTCAATGATAAAAAAAAAACCTTGCTACACAGACAGAGCCTTGTGATTGGAGGCCAGATCCATGGGCCCAGCTACGAGCATCTCCTATGGTGCGACGCTAGACCCACCCACCAGGCAAAAAAACATTTTTGGCCGCTATGGTGTGTCTACTTTACTAGGCTATGTCAAAAGTGCATTCCTCCTGTTTTGAGACTGTTGTGTTCCTCACAGGCAGCAAAGTGGAGGATGCAGCGGACCCCGGCATGTGAACCCAGGACGGAGGGAGGCCCGGGACACGCCGGAGGACAGGCGCAGAACCCAGGACACACAAAACACATCCAGCAATAAAGGACTCATCATCAGACCACCCCAGTCTCACTTTTAATGCCAAAGCCGCTCTCGCCAGTGTCACACAGGCTTAGGTTCAGTCCTGGGCTCGTCCCCCCAAACCGGACTGCTGGTGTCCCCCGGGTACGCCCCATTGGTCTGCTCATGTCACCCACGATACTCACCAATTGGACCTTTCATGTGACCCGGGTAATCCCCCATTGGACTGCTCATGTGACCCGCAATACTCATCAATTAGACTGTTCACGCAACCAAGGTACTCCCCCATTGGACTGCTCATGTGACCCGCGGTAGGGCTGCACAATATATATCACAAAAAATATATCACAAGAAGCCACAAAATATTGCAAATTCACTCAAGTCTTCCATCTGACTGAGATTTTTACATTTGATGCTAACTCTCTCTAAAACCAAACATGCGTAGAACTTATAAATGTGCAGAAGTTCAGTTTTAGTTGTAACTTTCCTTGGTTTGGTTCTGATTTAGTTTTTTTGGAGTCTTATTTTGACACAGTTTGCTGGAAAAGATATCACATGTGTCTGAATTGAATGGAACGGTTTATCCAAGTATCGCAATAATATCGTTATCGTGATATCGCAAGTTTTTTCAATATCGTGCAGCCCTAACCTGCAATACTAACCCATGGACTGCTCATGTGACCTGGGTCCTCTCCCATTGGACTGCTCATGTGCATAGCTCTGCCCCACAGGACCCTTGGGTGCATGGTTCTCGCTGGGGTTTTAAGGCTCATTTATTATCTACATTCGAAGCGCACACAGATTTACATGGAGCTTTCTGTCCACCTTCTGTGCAAGGGTGTGCCAATATATCGATTTTGTGATATACTGTATGGCGATGTTTAATAGTATTTTTGCTGACTTAAAGTAGACTAATAATTGCCTATTCACATTGGATTAGAATTACCTGGGGAAGTTGGTAAAACTGAAATGACCCCAGGACGTTGGTAATTTTTATGGACATTCGCATGGGAAAAGCAATGTCAGTAATTTTTGACTTTGTTCTGGAAATATAAAAACAAAAAATATGTGAAAAATCGGAAAAGACTGAATGATGACAAATCTTTTATTCATTTGTGTTGCTCACACTCCTTTTACTGTAGGCTCGGTTTGTTTGTGTGAGCTTTGCTTTAGCGACAAATGCTGTTTTTTACTGTGCGCTACAATGAACGGCCTCAGCACCTATGTCTCTGTCATGTGACTCATGTCTCTGTCATGTGACTCATGAGCTTGTCTCGTCTGCTATAGTCTTTGGCTGTGTCCGAATGTCCACCCTAACCCCTAACTACTCTTTTACTATATAGTCCCGCACCGTATAGTGGACTATAGACCCTTTCGCTGCTTACATTATCAGTGACATCAGCTGGAGGCAGGAAGTGAGCAAGAGAAATAAGATTAAACTAAAACTAGCGATTATAAGTGTAAAACTACAACTACAAAATGTGGTCCTGTTGTGGCGTAAGGAGGAAGAACAAGAGGAATTACATTTGAGACAATAAAATAAGGCTTTATCTGATATTTCCATTTTCTGTCTGTTCAGACAGAAAATGGAGGGCAAAGTATGGAGTTATATTTGTGCAAAAATGAGCAAATCTATGGTGTAACATTTGGTGTAAAAAAAAAGATTTTTTTAAAACATGCAAAAATATGGAGAATAAACACAGACGGCACATAGAAGGTCAGGTTTATAGCCTTTTATGTTTATAGAAGCATATATTAGTGGAATAATAATTTAAAAAAAACTGCATTAGTTCTTCTGAGAATGTTGACCATATCCAAGTAAAATTGGTGCACGCACAGTTCACAAAACTCTGCTAATAATAGATTTCTGCGACCAAGATCGACCAAATTCAAGAGACAGTTTATTATTTATGGATACTGTATATATTAGTCAGATAAGTTTTACTCAACATAGATTTTACAATAATGAAGAAAACTTGGGTTGTTGCATTTTGCCTGAGAAGAGAAGCTATCGTAGCAGCTAACGTTAGCACCTTTCCCCGTAGCGGATTATATTCAAGCTGGTTTATTCATAAATAATCAACTAAAGCAGCATTTTGGACATCCGTGTTGAGTCCAGTCGCTGTCAGCTGTTTACGTCAGACGCTCACAGTGCGTTGTGGTCTATATTGAGCCGTTTAATGACCATCTTTTATCTCTCTGGACATTCGGACACCACTACAACATGGCGTATCTACCACATAGTGCTCTATGTAGGGAATATGTGGACATTCGGATACATCCTTTTTCTTTTAATCCAATCACTCTGACACAGCGTCCTCCAAATCTTTATACCAAACTCCATTTTGCTTGGTTCGTCTAACGTTGCCATGACAACGGGGCTACTTCCGGGTTTGTGTGCCGTTGTTTCTTTTCTCTTTTATACTTTTTACATGAATAAAAAGCAGACTTGCGTCGGAGTAATGCTTTGGTGGCGTAATATAATTAATGAAGCTTAAATACGGACGTGAATGTTCCGATTAAAAAGCTGTTTTGAATCGATATTTCCTTCATTACACTTAATCACGCAGGTTAAAAACTGATATGTTGATTCACGCTGGACTAGAATCGCCGTAGGACCTCGGAGTTACCGACATGGCAGGGAATAGAAACTCCAAGGACGTCAGCCATTTTACTGGTCCCTAGGTCATTCTAATCCAATGAGATTAGGGCTCAGAACTAAAACAGTTTCTGATGGGAACCCCAGGCCCCATCAATTATGTTGATGCAAGAAGGCTTCACATGGGCCCCCATCCCCCAATTTCTCTTATTTTTATTAGAAAATGGGCTCCTTCATACCCCCCAAGGTAGCTGATCTTGTAACTCCATTTTCGCCTGTCTAACATTGCCATGTCAACGGGGTCTGTAATATTGTTGTTTCTTTTCTCTTTTATACTTTGTAAATGGATAAAAAAAACTGAATCGTGTCGGACTAATGCTTAGATGGAGTAATATAATGAATAAAGCTGAAATACGGACATAAATATTCTCTTAAAAAGAGGTTTTGCATCGATGTTGCCTTCATTAGACTTCATACTCAGGTTAAAAACTTGTCGATTCACACAGGACTAGAATCACCCGAGGACCCGTTTGCAGAATTACGGACGTGGCAGTTTCACGCGGGAATAGAAACTCAGAGGACGTCAGTCATTTTTGCTGTTTACCTAAGGTCCCTGGGTAATTCCAATCCCATGTGAATATATTCTTACAGGATCTATTTTACGTACGGACCTCTTGCAATTTGTAAAACTCGTGGAGACTGTGATGTTAATCCAGTGTGAAAGTAAAAATGTTGCTTCACTCCAAGGTCCCGTGATGATCATAGTCCAATGTGAATACAGCTCTCTGTGAAAATGGTTGGATCCGATCTGATTTGGTGTGTTTTTGTTTCCTGGGTGCATTTAAGGTTAAGAATGGAGGCTGTGTTGTAGTGTTGAGAAAAACCTTTGGGTACGTAAATACAGACATACGGGGGGAATTTATTTATTACATGGAGTCCCCTGATAATTCTAATCCTGTGGCGAAAATGGCTTGAAGACGCTGCAGGCAACACTACATTTTTGGGGGGGGTTCTGCCATTTTGCTCTCTTAAGCTCATAAACCCTACAGGTGCCCAATTGGGTTTAAGAGATTAAGTAATAAACTTTCACCTGGAAACAAATAAATGACCTAAACTAAATACTTTCAATGACCATTCTCTTACATTATCAACATCTCCACTTTAGTAACTCATACAGACTACAAACTTTACAGTCTTGGACTAAACCATATTTAATTCTGAGCCTGATTTAGGCTATTGTAATCCGAACCCACAATAAAAAGGCGAAATCAGAATTTGTACAGATTCATTTGCTAGTAACTAATTTATTCAAAAAACGAAACAAATCCCCCGCTGATGTAATCCATGTAATTAATCGCCCCCTTAGAATTACAAGGTTCTATCTGGCATTTTTATCCAAATTGAGTTAATCATATTCTTGTTCCCAGGCCCTTTCTGTACAGTACATCAAATTATTGTAAAGTTAGGTGCAAGTTTGAGCAAAAATACTTCCATTTTGTCATACGAGTAGTCAAAACTTTAGACATAAATATCTCAGAATGCAGATAGATGAATGAATAATCTTTATTGTCATTGCAGCAAGTACAACGAAGATTTTGTAGTCCAGTTGGTGTCTTCCAAAAAATGTAAATAAATGTCAAAACACTCATCAGTTACATGGTTGGTTACTTTTGACAGCATTCAGTGGCAACTGCACTTAGATAAAAACTGTTCTTAAATCTATTTGTCCTGGTCTTAATGGACCTGTACCTACTGCCTGAAGGTAGTAATTGAAAGAGGGTGTGTCCTGGATGTGAGGTGTCCTTGATGATGGTTTGGGCCTTCTGTATAGCTCTGTCAGAGAGAGGAGAGGGCAGCCAGTGATCTTCTGAGCAGTGTTAATGATCTTCTGAAGGACTTTCCTCTGAGCCCCCGTGCAGCTGTTATACCACACACACATGGAGTGTGTATAGAACCTTATAATTCTAAGGGGACTTAGGGGAATATATGAACAAAATAAAACCATCATTTTAAATTGGGTTTGATTTTGTCACTGAAAATGTAGCAATTTTGCCCATTTTTACACATAAAATGCCTTACTTTTATATGAAAACATAAAATGATGTTAAATTGACATCACTCAATATGCATTTTTTCCCTATTCACCTGCAACGTTGCACCTTATGACTAAAACTGAAATAAATATGTTTCCAGCGCCCTCTGGTGGTAACTTCCGATAACACAGGCTGGACATTAGCCCGGATCTGTTTACCTACGAAATGGGAGCATAAATGAGCCTTTAGCCACGCCCCCTCTCCCTAAACCCCTCCCCCCACGGCCCACGCATGTGTCCCTGCCCCCCTCTGTCCTCATGACCCCTCCCCCGTCCCAAACATCTCGGACACAGTCAGCTCACTGCATGGTCCGTTCCGCTCGCGCTGCATTCAGGGGCGGAGCTCGTCTCGTACTTTTCGGGAAGCTGTGGCAGAGGTTAGAGACGTCTGTACTCCCACACAGGTCCGTGAACTCATCGCATCATCGTGTGGCCTCATGTTTCTTTTACTGTTTTATAATAAACCACAGCGGACTGACCACCAGCGTCCAGAGTCTTCTTTCACACGCACCCACCTCACTGAGGATTAGGGCTGCAGCTAACAATTACTTTTGGTAATTGATTAATTCCCAATTTCTGAATTAGCTTGGTCGCCATGGTTTCCAGTAGCATTCGGCAGTTAGAAGATCAGACGACGAATGGGACGAATTCTTGTTACAGCTGCTTGGTTTTGCATTAAAGCGCTGCTAATAATGTGAACGGCAGCAAAGAAAAGTAAAAATACAGCACAAAAACTGAGCTCACATTAGAGCTTTGATGGTGAGGCAAGTTTTTGTGCTGTATAGTCCTTTCTTTTTTCAACCGTTCACATTATTAGCAGAGCTTTAATGCTAAAAACGAATCTTTTACATGATCATGCATTTCTGTTTTAGGTTGTGTTGGCAAGGCGATACTGTGGCCTCTTGCGAGATGGATATTATGTTTCCCCATATTGCAATAACAATAATTTGATCATACTGTATATTGGACAACTCTACAAAGCCTTCATTGTCATTATATTAAAACTGTTTGTAAATACAAGTCAAGGAAGGTCCCACACAACCATTCACTCGGGCTTCTATATGCAATCTGTCAATAAATATGTTAATCTTACGTATTAAGGTGTTAAAGATAAAGTTATTCTTACATATACATTTACACATACATTTCTAGAAGTTTGTTTTCATTCATAGTCTACCCCCATGCACTCATGGGGTAAGTTGAGCCAATTTGAAATAGATTTTTGCTCGCTTAAAAAGATGTTTTGAGTGACTACTGTTTCTTTGCTGTACAGTAGTTCACAAATGTACCTTAATATTTGGTCTTTCACATGGTGTAGTTATAAATCCCAAGCATAAGATATCCTAGTGGCCAGGTCAATTTAATCAAAATATGGCTCAACTTACCCCGCTCTCCCCTACAGGCAACTACATTTTTTGGGAGGTTTTGGCCAGTGCTCTCTCTTAAGATATAGACTTTCAACTGGAAACAAATAAATGACCTACAATTTTATCAAGCGTTTATTATTGCACTCAATGTTTCTCCGAGAAATACTTTTCAATTTTCTCACAGTCAACACCTCCACTTTAGTAGCTCCTACAGACTCAGTCTTGGGCTAAACAATGCTCAATTCCCAGCCTGATGAAGGAGCCCGTCTTTAACAGTCAAATAAATGGCTCATGAATAAAGTGGGAGTAAGTAGAAGGTCCTTCAAAGCAAAGGTGTTGGTAAAAGCCAACATTTTGTGATTGCTTGAATAGTTGTGGCAGTTCCTTTTAGTTCCTCTAAATGGCTGACGCTGCCAATTTGGACTTGAAGGAGCAAAAGTCAGTCAATCATGAATCTGGCATCAAAAATGTATTTCTTAATCTAAAAAGTTGCAGAATTCACATACTGCATGGCATTATAGGTGGAACCACGGTAAAGATCATTTCTAGCATTGTTGATGGCGGCCATTTTGGATTTAGGGCCCTCAAATTTTTTCCCCGCGTTTTTGAGGGGGGGCATGGGGGCTAAACTGTTCATGCATCCTCCATAGATGACGAACCCGCAGAGAAACCGACCTTTGCCCTCCACGGTCATGGAATTGGCATAGATCACCCAACTATAACCTATTTCAGCAATTCCCAAAGTGGCCCTCTGGGGGTCCTCAGAGGCACTGCAGGGAGGCCTCCAAAAGGTTCAATACACATCATTCACATCATGAAAAGTTGAGTTTTAATGACCTTAATGTGTATTTAATCATAATATGGATTTAGCTGATACACTTCTTGATAATTTCCCGTTAATTTGAGCAGATCAGTAAAATTATCTGTTAATTCAAAAAGTCTGCTTGCAATTAAAACAATTGCATCTAAAATAGGAATACATTTATTATAACTCTTATAAACTGAAATATTTTTTCATTGACAGATTTTTTTTACTTGACAAGTCAGAGTTTCTTAAAGGAACAGGGCCCCGTTTTTCCATACTAAGATTATGTTCTTACCTGAGCTTAGACGAGTTGATGCGTACCTGTCTGGTCCTGGTGACTGAGGGCACGCACAAACACCAAAGATGTTGCTAGCATTCCTAGCCTTCTTAGCATATTCCAATGGAGCCAAACAGTGGTTGAATCCATAGGAGAAGCTAAATGCTAACAACATCTTACAACATCAGACAGGCACGTATCAACTCGTCTAAGCTCAGGTAAGAACATATCTCAGTATGGAAAAACGGTGGCATGTTCCTTTAAATTAAGGTAAAATATTCTTATATAAAGACATTTTAGCATGTTAAGAGGATTTGTTTTTGCAGTGTAGTCACAAATATTTGCATGTTTTAATGTAAATATTTGCAAAATTAATGAGGAAAACATTACGTCTTCTTTAAAAAGAGCGATGTCATAATACTGGGGCGCCCCGTGGAAATGTTGGATTGATATGGGGGGCCTCGACCTGCTGGAATTTGGGAAGGAACCTATATAAATCCCACATCTACATCTACAACCTGAGCCAGAAGGAGGCATCTCAAAACTCTGTTTAATAAATGATCCAGAGTTTGAAATACCTCCTTCTGGCCGCAGGTTCAGGAGCCAAAATGTAAATACAACAAAATTCATTCATACTGTCCTCCACACGGTTTGTAAATAAGAATGTGTAGGAACATTTTATTGTTATTGTATTAGTCCTGTATCTTTTATTGTTACTTTGTGTGTTTGACTGTGTCTGTGTGGATGCACGAAGCAGCACCATGTACGCAAGACAAATTTACCCATTGTGGGACAATAAAGTATACCATACCATACCATCTGTCTGCCGTTAGTCAACATACATCTCCCTGACGAGCAGGAGACAGCAGTAAAGCTACAAGTACAGTCTTAGGAGAGGTGAGTTGCTATATACAGTGGTATGAAAAAGTTTGGGCACCCCTGTAAATTTTTATGATTTTCCTTTATAAATCATAGGTTGTTTGGATTAAAAATTCCAGTTAAATATATCATATAGGAGACAAACACAGTGATATTTGAGAAGTGAAATAAAGTTTTTATGATATACAGAGAGTGTGCAAAAATTATTTAAACAAAATTAGGCATGTGCATAAATTTAGGCACCACAAAAGAAAAATTACTCAATATTTTGTGCATCCTCCTTTTTCAGAAATAACAGCCTCTAAACGCTTCCTATAGCTTCCAATTAGGGTCTGGATTCTGGCGGAAGGTATTTTGGACCATTCGTCTTTACAGATCCTCTCCAGTTCAGTCAGGTTTGATGGTTTCCGAGCATGGACCGCCCGCTTTAAATCACACCACAAATTTTCAATAATAATTTTCAACAATATTCTGGGGACTGAGATGGCCATTCCAGAACGTTGTACTTGTTCCTCTGCATGAATGCCTTAGTAGATTTTGAGCAGTATTTAGGGTC
>OMNZ01094402.1:0-12310 GCA_900303255.1 Lesueurigobius sanzi
GATTTGCATCGTACCAAAGCCACGATGCAAGTTTTAGTCCATATTTTCTTATTTTTTATAAGCCCCGCAGCCCCCCGTGCTCTTAGACAAAGTGTACTCATGAGTGTCGTCATCACTTACCGCTGCTGACGTCCAGAGGTTACGTTAGGTCACATTAAAATCAGCGTGGGCTTGTTTAAGGTCCCCCAGAAGACAACTGTACGTAAACATCCAGGTGTAGCTCCAGCGCATGGTAACGAATGCATACAATCCAAAGTTGGTGATACTCCTTCTTCTCCACGTGTGCATTGTTTTAGTTGTCAAATCTTTGTTTCCAACATGTAAAAGTATAAAATTGTCTATGAACAAATGAGCCGCAGCTCAGTGTACTGCGTGTGTGAAGCCGAAACCAACCAATTAAGAAATCACATGGCCCACATGTGACATGCGCTGCTTTGTTTACTTAGCAGCACTGAGCACACTACAATTTTGTTTAGTATTGTGAATACAGGGGCATATTTTATCATTAAGCAGCTTTGGAAAATCAGGAAGCAATTAGGCTACAATAAAATAAAATAAAATAAAATGCTTGTGTATATAGTTTTTTTGTCTAATTGGGAATAAAACATTAGGCCTATTAATATTGTACTTGCATCGAGAATCGTGGGCCCTGAATCGTGATCCGAATCGTGAGATTTCTGAATCGTTACACCCCTACTCGTTTCTTTTTTGTGAAAGTTTGGACAGTACGTTTTGTAAGATTTTGAGAAATTCTCCGTATTTCTTCCTTAATTGCGCTAATCGTAAAATTGAAATATTTTTCTACTCAATAATCGTGACTCCAAAATTTAGAATCACTACATCCCTAGAACGTGATGGTAATGTAGGCAAGATTCTTCAGTCTTCATCTGTACTTTGTAGGTGAAGTGTCAGACTTTTCCATCTTAGTCCAAAGATCATCCTCAGAGAATAAAGACATAAACACGTTCGGGGGGTCTCTTAAGAGCAAACCAGAAGGAGTTAGCCTCCAAGTCCCTCCTCTCTTGGTACTAAAGGTTGGAAAACATCTCAGCCTATTCATACTTAATAGGGCTTGTTACCGCTCTATTGTCTCACCCTAAGTTCGAAGGGTGTTGACACTTCCCTATGGCCCTGCTCCGCCCAGTAGTCCAGGCTCATTAGCATGACATTGATGCTAATGCACAATATGAGAAAAAAATTACCTCTTGTCTTTACCTACGGCATTTTGGCCTGTGCCCAAATGCCATTGCTCACTAAAATGACTATACATCCCACATGCTTGGGCTGTCTCATTTGAAAGCCCTGGTTTTATAGTTTCTTGAGATATGAATATGAACTCTGTAAATGCTAAACATTTACAATATAATTTCAAACGTGCATGTTTGAATTAATGTTTTTTCTTTTTTCCATTCTCAGCCAAAGCCACATTTCACAATAGGTCATACCTTTTTTTAATAGTAGGCATTTCTAGTAGGCATTTCCTGCTCTACACTTCTTGTCCTGGTAGTTGGCAACAAGAATCTGGAAAAAAATTAATCTAGTCATGACCATTTTAGTTTTGTGGGGCTTTTTGTATGTAATGGAACGGAACCAAGTAAAGCTCTTTAGACCATTTTCTGTCCCTATTTTTTTTAATTCAAAATCTTCCCAGTAAGAACAGCCATACGTTTACTAACCACTGTCCTGTTGTATTTGCTGTAGGTGTCCCATACAAAGACGTAGTGGTGGGCGTCCCGAAGGAAACTCTGCAGAATGAGCGTCGTGTGGCTCTGTCCCCGGCCGGAGTCCAGGCTCTGGTCAAACAGGGCTTTCAGGTCCAGGTGGAGTCTGGAGCCGGAGAGGCCTCTCAGTTCTCGGACCAGCAGTACAAAGACGCAGGCGCCAGCATCACGGACGTCACAGGGGCGCTGGGCTCTGACCTGGTTCTCAAGGTGGGTTTGAGCAAGAGAGGCAGGAACTGATGAAGGATGTGGCCAAGAGTGGATCTAATATACTCCCAATATTTGTATAGTTTCCATCTGTAACTAGGGATGGGGACTGATAGGACAAATGATCATGGTATTGATAAAATCTTATTGACTCCTGGTAAATTAATATAGGCTAAATTGTGCAGTGTACATGAATCATGTGCACCCCTCACTCACTCTTCTCTGCTGCAGGTGCGCGCTCCCAGTCTGACGGAGGTGGATTTGCTGAAGCCCAAGGCGACTCTGGTCAGTTTTATTTATCCGGCTCAGAACCAAGAGCTCATGAGTAAACTGGGCGAGCGGCAGAGCACCGTGTTGGCCATGGACCAGGTTCCTCGAGTCACCATCGCTCAGGGCTACGACGCGCTCAGCTCCATGGCCAACATCGCAGGGTGAGAATGTGTTTAAGTCGTATTACTTTATTAGGAGTCATCATTTGTATTAGGGCAGTGGTAATTTCGTCACATTTCAAAGTCAAAGTAATACATTTGCTAACTAAAACTGGTTAACGAGACTTAAGTGTTCAGATATTTTCGTCCTAAAAAAAAGTAAAAGTAAATTCAAATATATTGGTGTTAATTTTGACATGTTTTACCCAGATACAAGGCTGTGATTTTGGCTGCAAACAACTTTGGGAGGTTCTTCACTGGACAGATCACTGCAGCTGGAAAAGTACCTCCAGCCAAGGTGAGCAGAACTACAATACAAGCTGTATATTCTCCCCGTGTCTGCCTAGGTTTCCAGATCCAACGGTTTCCCCTATCAGTAAAAACATGTACAATAGGCTCCCCTCGGCCAGGACTGCCCTGAAGGATATCTGAATCTAGGACTTTCATGGTTAAATAAAACTGGTTTCCACTTAAACCTTGAATATGGCTTGTGCCTTTGTCCTAGTCTTGGAAAATGATAAAAAATGTCAAATGTCCTGGGCTTTTCCGTTTTAATGATAAATGTTTTCTATTCTAGCATGTATATTTCTTTTTAAACTTATAAGTGCGTAACTTAATTTAAACATGATTTTATCAGAATAGATCAAATGCAAGAGAACGCCACCTTTTAAAATAAAAGCTGCTTTAGAAGGCTCCAGAACACGGGAAAGATGATCCGATATCCAATCCACTTTATTCTTATAGCACATTGAAACGGCATGTGGGTTCCAAAGTACTGCACACAATTAATTAAAAAAAAGGACAAAAACGTCTCAATGTAGCTCCTCCAATAGTAAAATAAATACATTTGTAAAATACCCTCCCGTCTCAGTGGTTTTGGCTGCAGCATCTGTAATGTGGTTTTTGTGCGCAGGTGTTGGTTATTGGTGGTGGAGTGGCAGGTCTAGCTGCAGCAGGAGCAGCCAAATCCATGGGAGCCATCGTCAGAGGATTTGACACCAGGTAGGACCTTCACAACCTGTTTCATTACAATGTATGGTCTTCTAATGTAATTGATGAATGTATTTTTCACCCTCAGACCTGCAGCTCTGGAGCAGTTCAAGTCGTTCGGAGCTGAGCCTCTGGAGGTGGATGTCAAAGAATCTGGTGACGGGGTCGGAGGTTACGCCAAAGAAATGTCAAAGGAGTTCATCGAGGCTGAAATGGCTCTGTTCGCCAAACAGTGCAAAGAGATCGACATCCTCATCAGCACCGCCCTCATCCCAGGTACGAAGAGTTTGAAAAGTATTTAAATAGTTTGGCGCCCCCCTCGTATAAAGTCCAAGCTTGCCCTGGGCACCAAATTGGCTAGGGCCGGCCCTGATTGCAATTTGCAAATGTATGAAGAATAAATCCAGATGGTACATAGAAGTCTGTCAAGTCTTTTCTGTTTTATAGAAGCTTACATTAGTGTAAAAGTGTAAAGTGCAATGAACGCCCAATTTTGTGAGAAGATGGTGTTTGAACTATGGTTTGATCCGTCCTACCATCCTCTCAGTCACGCGCTGCTCTGGGTCATGTCACTGGTACAGTGTGAGCAGGTCCATTGTGGCTCGTACTCTCCTAGTATGTGTTTCAATCACAGTGCGAGGTGATGACTAATTTAGCACATGCAAGACCAGCTGCCCCATACCTGCTTTTAATTTTTTTAAATCCTAATTGTGGGATGACATCGTTTTATCCTTCTTTGGTGTATTGTAAATTCAGACATTTATGGAAATAATACAGTGCTTCTAAATCTAATTTTTTTGGTCAATTTCATGAGTTTGCAGGCTACATTTCTTGGGCTGGGTACCGTTAAGGTATCGGAAAAATAATTAAGGTACTACCTGTATGGAAAAATAAATTGGTACCGGAAAAATATATTTTTCTTTTAGAAGCACATTTGTCTGTCTGGTGAGTCTTGAGACTGCACTAAAGAAAGTGACTTCAGCTCAAATCAATGATAAACATTTTTTATGGTTCTACACAACAAAACTAAAAATCAAGCACGAGAAGAAATTACTTCATTTGAGAATATTCTGGTCTTGTTTAGAGCAGTGTTGACTAGATTAGATATTTACTACACTGATTTTAAGGTAACCTCGCTTGAATTAGAAGAAAAAACTGCCAAAAGGACACATTTTCTTACCTCCTGCAGCGTTTGCTTTTTGGCAGCCGTTTTAGTCTGTTGGATGAAAATGCTTATAGAAATTAGTAAAATGTGACTAAAACTAATATGTGTGATAGTTTTAGTCGACAAAAACTCAAAACTGTTTTAGTCAACTAGTTTACATTTTAACTGCCAAATAATTTCTTATCTCTCACAAACATAATCCCACTGAGAGACAAAAATACTATTATTTCTGTCCTCAGTGCACTGTACTTTTTATATTTTATCACTTCTCCTTTTAGCTTGTGTTTTTAAGTGCTGAGGCACACAGAATTACCATAAAGCGTATAGACGTGTAGGGCTGTCACTAACTATTATTTTAATCCATTAGTCAGAGATTATTTTTTCGATTAGTTGACTAATCTAACTATTATTTTTGCTATAAATAACACTCTGCATCTTCAAACTAAGATTCTTAAGTCCATTATTGACCTTAATCAAAGAGCCAATGATACATTTATATAAAAAACACTAACTTAAGAACGTGTACACAAAGTGTAACAATACAAAATTAACCAAAACAAAGTGCATACTGCTGTAAAATGAAATGGTAATACAAAATAATCAGTGAATAGTCCTATTTTGGCGATGTGCTTTAGTTCTTGGTAGTAATTTTATGACCCCTAAACAAATGATACATCGCCAAACAGTGCTTTGGAAGAACTGAAACTGCAAATATGTTTCAGAAAAGCTATGGAAATTGATTAATGATTTAGCAGCTTTATTTTCTGTTAAATGTGCCTTGTATTGTTCCTTTCAGGAGCAGTCTTTTCTGTAAACTCCTCTGCTCCTTGCTGCTACTGCCACTGCGCTCTCTGCCTGACCTGTGGCTTTAGTGTCTTCCTCTGGGTGAAGTGAAGGCATGAAAACACTGCCCCCGAAGTTCCTTTTACGCTTTGCGGGGCAAAGAAAACAAATCACCGTGGCCAAAAAATTACTGTCTAGGAGTGAAAAATGTAGGCAAGAGACTTGTAGATGATGAAAAACAGTCTACAAATTTTCATTGTGGACATTATTGATAATGTCGACTAATCGTGACAGCCCTACAGACGAGCCTGAACAAAACGCAGTAATGCAGCTGAGGGGTTCATAACATGAGAACATGCTGCAGCTTTATCAACACATCAGTGGCTGTTAGCTTTACGTTAGCACTTTGCTACAAACAAAGCTACTTTCTAACCGCAAAATATTATAGCGAACTGTGTAAGATCAAACATCGCTGTCTCCACTCTCCACCTTTGAGTCGCTCGATCTGCTCCTCGTATATGTGCACCTATGCTCGTGCACGAACGAGTGGTTAGAATTGGGTGAAATGAGACTAAATTTGAGCTGTTTTGACGAGTTAAGATGAATTTGGGTAATTTATACTTGACTAGATATTAACTTTTTTGTGTAGATGACAAATAATTTAGTATAGGTATCGTTAAAGTACTAGTATCGAGGGGAAAAAAGCGATACCATACGTTTCTCGCATTCTTGTGACCGTGACGCTGCCATGTGTGAAATGTGCTCATAAACTCGTCTCAATCAATATTTGCTTATAAAGCGCTTTTCATACAAGAATGTAACACAAAGCGCTTTACAACTTGGAACAAATCCCCTTCCCCCATTCAACCCCCCTGGCCCCCACGAATATTCACTCATGTATACACAGAGGCACACCCCTTCACGCACCCAACCCCGCGACTCCTGTGTATTCACACATATGCCTGTAACCAAGAATCATTCCCCTTCGCCCATCTCTAGAGAAATGTGACCCAAACGCATTTCTACTATAAACTTAATAAAAAAAACTAACTATAAATTGAATTTACTGACTCACTTTCATTATTCGGAATATAAAAATATCCGGGATAGTGCATTTTTTTTAAGCTCTCACTCACATTAGTTTTCTACTGACTCATTTCTATTTAAACACCCTTTTGCAGGGAAGAGGGCACCAATCTTGATCAAAAAGGAGTTTGTGGACACGATGAAGGAGGGCTCTGTGGTGGTGGATCTCGCAGCTGAAGCCGGAGGAAACATTGAGACGACCAAACCAGGAGAGCTGCACGTTTACAAGGTCAATGGTCAAACTTTTACTGCGTGCGATGAACTTAGCTCACGGTCTGAACACCTGAATTACTTTACAGCAGTCATACATCTACTGATCACTTTATGCACCGTTTTATACTTTGAACCATGACTTTGATGCCATAAAAAGTGGAAATATAAAGGGAGACAACGGTGTTCAATGTTTTCAGTCATAATGGGTCGTCTTCACGTTCTACGATGTGTGTTCATGTAACATCACTTTTAAAAGTGATGCGAGTGGAAGGGAAGACAGATGCGAAATTGCAGGCGCGGCTAGAAATGGCTGTTATTTCAAATAGCGTAGCATATTTTAAACACATCGGTTAACGGCTAATGAGTCTCTGTGGCCGGTCAAGAAAATCTTTAGTTTTCGCCTTCCCTAGCTGTGACATCACTTGCATTCCCTCTATCGTGCTTAATCACTTTTGAGGCATGCTTGTACTTTATGCTGTTTTATCTGTTCTTGTCACATTTATTTTTAGTCTTGAGTATCTTAAGCACTTTTAAATATTGTTTTGCACTTTTGCAAAACATGGATTTAAACATTTTTATTCAGCCTCGTGAAGGCGAGGATGGGGAAAACAAATTCAACTTTTCCTGTAGATTATGTAAATGTATTGTAAGTTTTATTTATTTTCTCATATAAAAATTGCATTTTGTGTTAAAAAAAAAACAAACAAAAAAAATGGGCTAATATTTGCTATTTTTAATAGTTTTTTATTTTGTTGAAATATTATTATATGCAAATACTTCTTAGAGGGGATTTTTATATCGTTTTATAATGGTGTCTATTGGTGAGAAAATCTGTAAAAAATTTAAATGGGGGAGGTTCAAAACAGAATAAATCAGGTTCGATATCATGTATTGAAAAATGTGTAATGAAAAGACCTTCAAAATATTACGTACAGGAGAAAGAAAAATGCAATTTGAGAAAATGGCACTTAGATGTTACAATTTCCCATAGACTTAAATCTATGGAGAGAAGTTCAATCAGTGCAATAATCAAAAAGTCTACTGGTGAAGATTAGGACATTCATTTGTTTCCCGGTGAAAGTTTTATATTTGAAGAGATTAATCTGGCCCAAAATGTCAAATTGAATTTTGCCTGTATCTCCTTAAGTGAATGACACTTTTTTTTCCCCTCCAGGGAGTGACCCACATCGGCTACACGGACCTGCCCAGTCGGATGGCGACTCAGGCCAGCACTCTGTACTCGAACAACATCCTGAAGCTGCTCAAAGCCATCAGCCCCGACCAAGAAGTGTTCCACTATGAGCCCATGGAGGAGTTTGACTACGGAACCATCGACCACGTCATTAGAGGGACGCTCGTCATGAAGGTACGGGCCAAAGCTGCTTGTATGTTGATCATTTGCTGTAGAGCAGCGGTGTCCAAACTATTTTCATCAAGGGCCACATATTGAAGTGTATACGGCATGGAGGGCCACAGATCGGTAGCCGGTTCATTTAAGAGAGGTTTAAACCTTTCCCCACATCTGTCTTTAGTCTGGAACCTCAATGTAAGCTGTCTCACAATAGTGTTCGTTTTTTAGGTTTTAATTGTGTAGAATTGTTAAACTTGCAGAAAAAGTGACAACAAAGAACATTTCTGTAACCTGGAAATAATGGGTCACGTTCTCGTTGTAAAATTCTAGTTCAGTTTGAGCAGGTGCCAATACAACTTTATGGGACAGTGATTGGATTCACAAACCTGTTAGTCTTCTTCATTTCAAGCACTTGTCACAGCCTATGGCCAGAGAAATGTTTAATTTTGAAGCTTTCATCCTTAATTGCTTTGTGAATTATTCCAGCCAACATGGTCGTCATCTAATAACATTCTGTGTTGTTTGCACACAGGACGGTCAGAACAAGTTCCCAGCTCCTCTGCCTAAAACCGCTCCTCCAGCAGCTCCAGTCAAAGCGAAGTCTGTGGCGGAGATCGAGGCTGAAAAAGCGGCATCGGTTTCTCCCTTTAGCAAAACGATGACCTCGGCGAGCATCTACACGGCAGGTCAGACCCGACTGTCATTCACTTTAGTTTTCTATATAGGGGAAATTTGACTACATTTTGATGCAACTTTACTAGGAAAAAATATCCAGATTTGTTGGCATACTGTAGATGTGGAAGTGGACAATAATCTAGAAATGCTACGTTTTTAACGGTTCGGGGAACTTGGACTCCACCTTGGCTCTGTTACGAAGGTGCAGGGGCAAACGTCAGGCTGCAGCTCATAGGAAAGCATAGGTGCAACTGTTGTAGACTCGACAAATACAATACTAAATGCATATGGGAAGTAAACAAACTACCCTCTAGTGAAATCTACAACAGCCACATATGAAGTTGTAGCTGTGTACAAACTGCCACTAAAGCCAGAAACATGCTTTCCATTCAAAGTACATTGCTTCCCCTGAAATGATCTTGCAACCCCCAAGTTGAGAAGAGAACCACTGCTATAGCCCATTCATATATTAACATGGGCTGAACGTTCTATATGTTTTAAATTAATACAACCATTAAATATAGAAATGTACATGCATGTCTTGTTTCTTTTTTAAAACATTTAGAGCAGGTATCTCCAACCAGTAGCTCACCAGACTTTTGAAGTAGCTCACCAAAGACTTTCTACATTCACTTAAAGTATTTTTTTTTTTTCCTGAAAATGTAGGCGAATATAGCAAAGTGGCAACTACTGTAATTTTCTTTTGTGTTGAATTATCATCTTGGCAGTCCTCTAGGTCTAGTTGCAGGTGTTTCTCAGAAGCATAAGTAGCTCACTGCCATTTTTGTTGCATCAAAGTAGCAGAAGGTAAAGGTTGGAGACCCCAGATTTAGACAGTACTGCAAAGGTTTTGAGAAATTCTGTATGTACTTCATTTTGAGAATTTTGAATTGCAAAAAAAATGGTGACCAATATTTTTTCTCTCAACTGTCCCTGATCTCCTCTCTCTCCTCAGGCCTGTCCACGTGTATGGGTCTGGGCCTCATCGCTCCAAACGCGGCCTTCACTCAGATGGTGACGACGTTTGGTTTGGCCGGGATCGTGGGCTACCACACGGTGTGGGGCGTGACTCCAGCTCTGCACTCGCCCCTCATGTCTGTGACCAACGCCATCTCCGGTAAGACGCACACTACAAGAACTAAGTCAAGCATGGGTTTACAGGACTTGATTTTAGAATGAGTCTTGTTTTAACTTGTTTAGACAGATATACTACAGTCCTGTAGATGACTGGCTTATTTCATGACATTTCTGATTGGTTTTAAGGTAATCTTACCTTGAAATAAGAAAATAAAACTGCCACTAGGACCAGAACAATTTTCCTACTGCATTGGCAAATAAATTCACTTAAAATAAGAAGCAATGTATTCAGTCAAACATCCCAGAACTAGACAAATAATCTTAGTCAAATGAGCGACAAAACCATAACTAGTCAAATTTAGATTAATATTCAGAATGAGCTATTTAAACTAATCTGAATATTAACTTTTTGCAGTGCACTGGTTTCACCTTCCTTCATGTGCTCATGTGTAGTGCCTTGGTTTACATTGAGGTGAGACGCTGGAGGAGAAAACATAGATTTTTCATGCAGTGATCAAAAAAAGATTTTTGTTGTCTCTTAAAAATCAACCAAACTCCGCATTTACGATGTTTATTTTATAATGTTTTGTCGAGTCAGACTTTACCAGGAATGAATGATGACATAACCTTTATTTCACTCATGGTTAGTGGTTGCGAGAAGCCATTTATTGTCAAATGCTTTGTTTACGCTTTTCAACTAGAAACGAGTCAAATGTCCCTGATCAAAAGTTTACATATTGTGCATCTTGAAACAAACGTCAATATCAGTCAATATTCAGAGTCCTGTATTTCAGCTGAAGTGAGTTTTTCTTTGCTCCTGAACAATTTTCCTGGCAGTTGTTGAAGGTCATGTAAATGTTAGATCAGGGACATTTGAGTAGTTTCTGTTTCATTATGATTTCAAGCCAGCTAAAAACAGTTTAGTTTACCCTTTTATGTCCATTCCCATACAGAGATTGAAAATATGCTGCTGATAGAGTTCCTCAAAAATCTGAGGTGACGAAAACGGAAAATCACAATGCACTAAAATGGAAGTTGACTAAATGACATCAGTGGCAGGTGGTCCTTCAGTGCTTTGTCTCTAATCACCATACTTACCCCCTGCAGGTCTGACGGCGGTGGGAGGTCTGGCGCTGATGGGAGGAGGCCTCACTCCCCACTCGTTACCGCAGTCTTTGGCTTTGGCCGCTGCCTTCATCTCCTCCATCAACATTGCAGGTAAGACATTAAACGAGGAAACTCTTTCAATGCAGACTTTGACCGGTGCAGACTGTGTGTCCTTGGGCAAGACACTTCACTCTTACCTTTTGAGTGAGAGTATAATGTTGGTCTGAGGTTGTTTTGAGCGATTGCAAGTGACATTTCAGTGCCCAAGGGCAGCACAGTACAGCTGACTGAATCAAAAGGCTAGTTTTTTTCTAGTAGAAATGCCAGAGTAGAAATTTTCTACGATGGTGACTCTAAAAAGTGACCCCTGCAAGTTGTGAAATGTGGTTATACACATCTCTATGAAGAAAAGGGGTTTAAGAAATGTGTTAGAAGTGCGTTTGGACCACAACTATCAATTTTATTTACTTGCTCTTTGTTTTACCTAGTTCTGTTATATTTGTTATCTTCATGTAAAGCACTTTTGTCTGCCAACTGTTGTAAAGTACTATATAAACAAATAAAACTGAAACTGTAAACCTTTGCTTTTAAAATGAACAAGACTGTTCACCATGTGTTCTTTTAAACCTTAACTCCTCTTGATTGTGTTTAGGTGGTTTCCTGATCACTCAGAGGATGTTGGACATGTTTAAGCGTCCCACTGACCCTCCAGAGTACAACTATCTCTATCTTCTCCCTGGAGGCGCGTTTGTGGGAGGATACGGAGCTTCAGTCGCTGCAGGATACAGTATTGAGCAGGTACATGGGCTGGAAGTGTTCTCACAGCGTGCCGTGTGCGCATGAACCCAATCAATTTATTTTTGTAACGGCCAATATCACAACAGGAGTCGTCTCCGAGGTCGGTATGGACAAAAACAAATCCATATCAGACATCAACATCAATTTACACACCCAACTCCCATGTGGGAGTTGGGTGTGTAAATTGATGTTTCGGTTTTTAATGTGTTTTTATCCTGTAAAGCACTTTGAGTTGCATCTTTGTAGGAAAAGCGCTTTATAAATAAACTTCAAGAATGATCAAAATATGTCACAACCAGATGTAATGTCCCGTAATCAAGTAAATCGGACGTAACAAGCTTAGAGTATCCCACATCCTTAGACCTTCCTCCACGGCGAGGAACAACCCTTAAAACCACATGGGAGAAAATTAGGAAACCTCAAGGGGTGCCAATTTGGGGGAAGGATCCACCCCTATGGACGGATGGGCCAGTGGTGAATTTTTGGTCGACCAGAGTCTAATGGCTATGTCCGGCGAGAAATGCAGGTAGATTAGCTGTTTGTTCGCGGCCACTGACCTAGAGGTGGTTTCTGTTTTACGGCTCTTGTCATCCGGCAGTCACTTTGCGTCCCCTCCCCTGTCGTGGCCGGTCACACACACGAGGTCTGTAAAACACTTTTGATCAGCAGCAATGAAACAAAGTGGATAACGACAATTTGCCTCGAAGCA
>OMNZ01094403.1:0-14316 GCA_900303255.1 Lesueurigobius sanzi
CAGCATAAGCAAGGCTGCTATAGGAGCTAGAACGCTGGGGGAAGTACGGCACATTGAGCCCTATCCTCTCGTTTTCCTTACTGTATGAATTATGTTGCAATATTTAGGTTACCTGTACATTTTCCTTCTGTTCATTGCTATTCACATTCTCTTTTTCTGTTCCCCTCCGGTGGCGAGTTTCCTGGGCTGGTGAGGACCCGAACAACTGCCGTCACCGTGGGACAGGACAGCATTTGTGAGACCGGACGGCGTCGACCCGAACAACTGCCGGTTGTTCAGGGTGTCGGCCATGCCTACTCCTCGTGTTAAGCACTGCTGCGGGACTCCTGTCCACCCGGGGACGTTTTCCAGTTTAATGGCTGCTGCAACTCTCGCTGAACAGAGCCATTGGACTCTGAAATTCACCACTGGCCCATCCGTCCAAGGGAGATGGATCCTTCTAAATTGGTTTTCCTCGAGGTTTCCTCCTTTTTCTTTTTTTTTTTTCCATGTGGATTTTAGGGGTTTTTCCTCGCCGTAGAGGAAGGTCTAAGGATGGGGGATACTCTAAGCTTGTTACTCTAAGTGATTTACTTATTCATGGGACATTACATCTGGTTGAGACATTTCATTCGTGTGTGACTTATTTTGATCATTCTTGATGTCTAATATTGATTTGTTTTTGTCCATACCGACCTTTGAGATGACTTCTGTTATGATATTGGGCGTTACAAAAATAAATTGATTGATTGATTGATTGATTCACTGGTGATGACTCCTGCTTAATCAGGACTGAACCCAAAGACTGCTGATAGATTTTCCTTTTTCCTTCTTTTGTCTCTGACAGAAGCAGCAAAAAATGTTTTTCTGTTATTCTCTGACAAAAGCAGCAGAAAAGCTCATTGTGTTATATGTGTATATGTGTAAATGGTGGTGGGATTAAATAAGTTTTTCTTCCTCCCCAATCCTTTTCAGGCAATTAATCTGACTTTTTCTAACAATATTATAACAAAACTATTTTAAAAAGGTAAAAAAAAAAAAAAAAAAAAGAAGAGCATTTCAGTTATTATCAAGAAATAATGTGCAGTGGAGAAAGTTGGTGCAAAGTTTGAGTGAATTGCAATTACTATTCCATCTCTATCGAGGTGAATGTAAGTCTCACTGTAGCCTGAATCACATTAGTAACCAAACATGGCTTGATTTGAATGACATCCGTCTCCCTGTTGTTCAGAGCCAGGCCTATGAGTTCCAGTTCGGGCTGGAGTATGCTTGGACCATGTGCATCTTTGCCGTGAGCATGACCTACAGCATCACGTGCCCTCTCATCACTCCCTTTGGTGAGTAGGCACTGCATTCTTCCGACATGTGAGCTTTGTTTAGGTGTTGGTCATCTGCCTCTCCGTGGTGCTGCCTGCCAGTCCCGCGCAGACTGTGTGAATTTGCTGCTGTAGTCCTAGACGCTCAGACACAGAGAGCTGCGAGCCAGACGCCCACTCCGCTCCTGTCTGTGCCCAGAGCCGAGCGAGCGGGGCCCTGCGTGTTTACTTCTGCACAGGACTCGTACAAAATACCTGCCTGCTGCCTACGTTTGCCCGGGAGTGTGCAAACATGCTGCTGCGGTTCACTCAGTATGAAAATATAATCCTAAAAAAATATGTAAGTGATCTTGGATGGTGCCGATTTCAGCAATCAGAAGCATTTTGTCATTCTTTTAGTAAAAAAAAAAAAAAAGGGTTTGAATTAAGTTTGTGACTAAAAGCAGCTTTGTTGGCATTCGCATACAAAAGAATAATAAAAAACATAACCAAAATTAGTCATAATTGAAATTGAAAGTTAATATGGACACTCATTTATGTTTATTTTATTATTTTTTCAACTTTTTAAATCAAGGGCCGCATATTATAAGTGTACAGTACAGTATTGTGAAAAGGGTCAATATTGAAGACACCTTGTGCCACACTCTAATCAGATAATTCCTCAAAGGCCATTAAATGGTCTCAGTCTAGTTCTGTAGCTACACAATCATGAGGAAGACTGCTGACTTGACAGTTGTCCAAAAGATGACCATTGACACCTTGCACAAGGGGGGCAGGACACAAAAGGTTATTGCTAAAGAGGCTGGCTGTTCACAGAGCTCTGAGTCCAAGCACAAGAATGGAGAGGCGAAGGGAAGGAAAAGATGTGGTAGAAAAGAGTGTACAAGCAATAGGGACAATCGCGCCCTGGAGAGGATTGTGAAACAAAACCCATTCAAAACTGTGGGAGAATCACAAAGAGTGGACTGCAGCTGGAGTCATTGCTTCAAGAACCACCACGCACAGACGTATGCAAGACATGGGTTTCAGCTGTCGCATTCCTTGTGTCAAGCCACTCTTGAACAAGAGACAGTGTCAGAAGCGTCTTGCCTGGGCTAAAGACAAAAAGGACTGGACTGCAGCTGAGTGGTCCAAAGTTATGTTCTCTGATCAAAGTAAATTTTGTATTTCCTTTGGAAATCAAGGTCCCAGAGTCTGGAGGAAGAGAGGAGAGGCACATAATCCACGTTGCTTGAAGTCCAGTGTGAAGTTTCCACAGTCAGTGATGGTTTGGGGTGCCATGTCATCTGCTGCTGTTGGTCCACTGTGTTTTCTGAGGTCCAGCAAACCACAACCGTCTATCAGGAGGTTTTAGAGCACTTCATGCTTCCTGCGGCTGACCAACTTTATGGAGATGCAGATTTCATTTTCCAACAGGACTTGGCACCTGCACACAGCGCCAAAGCAACCAGTACCTGGTTTAAGGACCATGGTATCCCTTTTCTTGATTGGCCAGCAAACTGGCCTGACCATAATCCCATAGAAAATCTATGGGGTATTGTGAAGAGGAAGATGCAATACGCCAGACCCAACAATGCAGAAGAGCTGAAGGCCACTATCAGAGCAACCTGGGCTCTCATCACACCCGAGCAGAACCACAGACTCATCGACTCCATGCCACACTGCATTGCTGCAGTAATTCAGGCAAAAGGAGCCCCAACTAAGTATTGAGTGCTGTACATGCTCATACTTTCCATATTCATACTTTTCAGTTGGCCAACATTTCTAAAAAAAAAACAAAAAAAAAAAAAACCTGTTTGTATTGGTATATACTAATTTTCTGAGATACTGATTTGGGATTTTTATTAGTTGTCAGTTATAAACATCAAAATGAAACACACAGTCTGTGTGTAATAAATGTATACATAATACAAGTTTCACTTTATGAAAGGAATTACTGAAATAAATCTACTTTTTCATGATATTCTAATTATATTACCAGCACCTGTATATGGCATTGAGGGCCAGAGACAGTGGTCAATGCAGTGAACCATTCAATTAGGTGATTTTACCAGAGATCCATGTAACTGAATTACACTACTTTGAGTTACTTTTGACAAAATGTAAACTGAAGATCGAGCCAACTTGCTAAACCCTGCTTCATAATTTATTGACCCAATAACCTTTGATTTGTAAATGATTTCTTGACCTTTGTTACGCACCTGCAGGTCTCCTCTATGTGATCCTCAAGCACATGGTGGATAGGTACAACATCTACTACGCATATGTCCCCACCAAACTCAACCAGCGAATCCACCGATCAGCCATAAACCAGGTCATTGTGGCCCCCATCCTCAACATCTTCTGGCTGCTCTTCTTCTCAGTGCTCAGACTAGGTACACTTTGTCATTGTCACCACATACATTTTATAACATCTGTTCTACCTTGACCAGTAGTTTGCATTTATGATGTTCTTCAATCTGAAGACATGATTTAAGTTTGTAGAGGTAATTTGTAGGAAGACCTAGTAATTACAGAGATATTAAGCATATACCACATCAAAACATCTGCGATTATGACTCATATCATCACTCATATTATCATAAACCTCTGTCCAGTCCACTTCAATATAAACTACAGCCTCTTTAGAATGTTATGATGTCAAGTGAACACAACCTATTGTATAATGTCTCCTCTTCCCTCAGGCCCAGTGCACCCTATCACCCTCTTTACCTTCGTGTCCCTGCTCTCCTGCATTGTTTTCTCCATTTTCCGCCTGTGCCTTAGGAAGCAGCCAGACAAGCCCAGCAGCTACCAGGTTAGCCTCGTGCACTTTGGGTGATTACTGCATTTACTGTAGTGGAAGCTCGGTCCTGTCCTACTGACCTTTTGCCTGTGCTTTTATTGTAGATGTCAGACCAGCCCACAGAAGGAGCTTTCACCGAGTCGGAGAGGAGCGCTGTCACAACCACCACGGCCTCCAATGTACGCTCAAGGTTTTATCAGAATGTGCAGGTTATGTTCACGTTGTAGAATTCTGGATTCAGATGGAGCAGGTGCCAATACAGCTCTGTGGGAGGGAAAATGGTTTCCCTTATCATTATTATATGGATTCACAAACCTGCCATATTATTCTTATGGTTGAAAGTCCTTTCTACTGGTCAACATCATGCACATGTTTTTGAATATTGTCACCACTTTTGAACAAATTCATGAGAAATTAATTAGATCTTAGTTCATATGTGTGAGAAAACAATGAACTTTTATTTTCCTGTGCATTGGCCCAAGAATTACAGAGAAATTTACAATAAACTAGAATAGAAACTTCCATTTTGACAGTTACCCATGACTCGCTGTGCTTCTCAGCCCGGCTGGAGCGTCTCCAAAATGTGTGATGACTTTTTGTATGTAGCTGTTCTCTGACAGGGCTGAGTGGCATTATTTGAGCTACTAATAATACACACTTAGCCTGGCTAGCCAGACCCACTTCCTTTCTACACGAAAGACGGGAAGTAGTCTAGCAAAGCCAGGCTAATACGCACTGTTTCTAATGGTAAATCAGCAACACGGCCACAATACAGCACTTCCTAATTAAGCTATTAGCTTAGCAAATCAGACCCTAAGACTAGAGCCTAATTCACACATACTACGCCACGCAGCTTGCACCCGGCCTTTACCCAGGTAGCCGCATATGTATAAATGCGAAGAAGGGCAAGTATGTAATATATTTCAGCTTTGATTTCTGTGCCTGGACCCACTGCTGGAAAAGAACAACTTTCACCATTCTTTTTCTCACGTTCTTAGATGTTCGTCGCGACCGTGCTGCTGGAGCCAGAGCTGGCCCTGACGCCCATGCCCTCCCCAGCCCACCATAGCTACGGCGCCATGTCCAGCGCCCGGAGCCCCAGCTGTGGGCCCCTACAGGACGAAGAGGGGGGCCACCGAGAGACTGAGCTCCAGGACTCTCCCCCGGACGGCCACCTCTCCAGCCCACTCTTGGAGGGGCCTGTCAGCTACAAGAACCTGACGCGCTAGGCCCTGTTTTACAACAGGAAGACCATGCTGCGTTTTCCTCACTGACTTCTAACCCTATCCAGCTGCATAATACCCCAAAAACGGACTGCTTGCCTTGGAACAAATCTCTACACATTAATTTTTCTGTATAGACCCTATCTGCCAAGTAAATCCTCCTACTTCACTCTGTGTACAGAAAACTTGTGGGTGCGCCTTCCAAAGTTACACTGAAGTTTGCTGTCAGATATACAAATGTTCGAAAGAGTAGAAGATTAAAGCCATACTGGGTAACATTTCACCCACTAAATAGAATTAAGGTGTGTTGTGGAGCTTTTTTGGTGAAAAAAACAAACAAACTTGTTATTAATGAGTATTTGACCTTTTAGTGACCCAAGAAACCCCCCAAAAATGTATCCTGGAGCGTCATAAAGGCCACTGTGATGAAACGTAAAGATGCTATACTAACCAGTAACCACCCATACAACCACTGGGTCACTAAAGGTCAAATACGCACTAATATAAGTTTTTTTTTTTTTTTTCGCATAAGAAGTTCCACAATGCACCTTTAAATACAAACATAAATTTCTTTATGAGTGTTTTTATTAGTGGGAAAAACTACTTTCTACTATGTGTGAGCTCACCCTCTTCAGACAGAAATAGTTTTTGTACTATAGTCCTTTGCTGGGAGCGGGACATCACCAAAACGTCCCTAATTTTGATAAACCATTACAAGATTTAGGTATCGCTGACATGTTCAATGTGAGGCACTGCAGGTGAATAGAGAAGCATTTTTTTAGAGATATCAATTTGAAACTTTTGCTGTGATTTACATAAATATGACAAAAAAATGTATTGCAAATTTTCTCTCAATGTATATATATAAAAAATAAAGCATTTTATGCACAAAATGCACTATGTGCAACAATATCTGAATAATAGATAGAGCCAGGGTTAAATGTATGTTTTTATTTTGTTGGTATATTATTTAGTTGAAGGAATAGGCCACTATTTTCCATATTGAGATGTGCTCTTACCTGAGCTTAGACGAGATGATGCGTATCTGTCTGGTCTTTGTGCGTGCCCTCAGTCCTGTAAATAGACTGAAGATGTTGTTAGCAGTAGCCTCTGCTAGCGTATTCCTATGGGGAAAAAACAGGGGTGAAGTTAGAAGCCATCAAGCTCTTCCACGTTTTCCCTATTTAAGTACATATCTGTGAGCAGTTACACGATCCAAGTATAGTTACACAAAATTAAACATTTTCTAAGCAGATAAAAAGGGGTACTATATTGTAAGGCGTAATAACACCCTAGGAGCACTTCGACGACTGTGTAGTAATACGTCCACTCTCACACTAGGAGTGAAGATATAACTGCTCAGATATGCCTTACATAATAACACCCTAGTACCCCTTTTTATCTGCTTAGAAAATGTTTAATTTTGTGTAACTATACTTGGATCGTGTAACTACTCACAGAAACGTACTTAAATAGGGAAAACGTGGAAGAGCTTGGTGGCTTCTAACTTCACCCCCGTTTTTTCCCCATAGGAATATGCTAGCAGAGGCTACTGCTAACAACATCTTCAGTCTATTTACAGGACTGAGGGCACGCACAAAGACCAGACAGGTACGCATCAACTCGTCTAAGCTCAGGTACGGACATACTCAGTATGTCTATTCCTTTAAGGTTTTGGATCTTCTTTAGTTTTTGCATACGGTAGTCAGTAGTGAATAAACATCACATTGACCAAACATGTCAGTATTTGTGAATAGATACACGTAGGAAACATGGCTGGAGCGAGCCACGTTGTACTGACTTCCTCAGAATCACATTAGAATTGATGTCAAAGACTAGGAATTTTCTGCGGTGTACTCGCACAACATGAAACATAAACTTGTAATAATGATAAATAATAAACTATGGAAAAAAATATAAGGGCATGCATAAAAGTCTGACGTTCTGCACATTAAAACATCCTAACATAACTATTGTGAAGGGTGAGTTTGGTGTATTAATTCGACTTATTACTAAGTCGCAAAACTAGACAAAAACCTCAAAATTGACCACTGCATGAAAACTTCCTTAAATTGACTTCCTGTATATTGCGCCAGTGTAGTTGCTTTTGTAACATCACAACATAATCTGGAATGTTCCGCAGTGTGGCTTTAAGGTACATGATTCTCCTCTGTATGTGCCCCATCCAATCAGGACCCTTGGGTGACCATTGTGCTGTGCCTAGCGACACCTCCTTAGATCTTTACCGATAAGTTCACGCTCATGAACACAGCTTGATGATTGAGTCTATGGGCTACATGCACGGTGAGCCCACGTGACCAACTTCCTGATTCAATGACCGGGGGCGCATTCCCGTCTTGTATCAATTTGCATTGAATTTTTAGCAGGGCTCAGACAAATCTAAAAATATCTGAGGATAACATGGAGGACAACGATTCACTGATGGCAAGTCAGTGGCAGTGTGTCAAAAACGCGATGTTGGATGTGAAAACTGGCCTGGAGGAAACATCAGTCTTCATCCAGGTAGGAATTTTTATCTCAGCGCTAATGGCTAGTGTTCAATAGAAACGATATAAAATTTAAACAACTAAATAATAATTAAACTGCTGACAGGCCGCTTCTTTATGGTGCATGCTCATTCAAAACTTTGTGCTAGTTAAATTTTTTAATTGGTGTTAGCCGTTAGCTTCGAGGCATAAACACCTCTCGTTCGGAGCACAGAGGTTCCTTCCAATGAAGTGGTTACATCTGACGTAATGTGTTTAACCAGCTGCTGGTCACATCGTATCAGTCACTCGCTGTCTGCTGACAAATCTTGAGGTTAGTCTTCATTTGTGTGAGATATGCTAACTACTCAATGCAAATGAATGGGGGACGGAAGGTATGTCCCGAACTTACTGTCCAGTCGGAAGTCACGTGTGGTCTCTGTGCATATAGCCCATTGTGGCTTAGGTCGATGTGAGGGTTATGCACCGCGACACAGGGAGAACACAGCGTTGACACAGAGAGGCCCCACACAACGCAGAACCAAAGTGGGTTGGTGAGGGGGTGGTGTTGCCAGGCGCGCCCCGGCAGACTGTCCTGCCGGTGCTGAGTGGTAGATATATGGCAGAGTGGAGAGTGAGGGCAGGCACTTGTGAAGCCATCTGCTGTGAGAGCGCAGACAGACGGGCTGCAGAGAGATGTGCTATACAGATACAGTACAAGACACAAGCTCGGACTCGGGCTGCGGCCACTGCTGTAATTACTGGTGATTTAAGCCCGATATTTTTGCTACAATATTTTTGATGTTGTTGATATTGTGTTTGGGGTCGTGGGGCGCCAGGGGAGATCGATGAAAGTGTCACAGTGCTGTCCCCAATGGTTGGTTTTCACTTATGATGACTGAGCACTATTATGCTACTGTTTGTATCTTCACCCGAGAAAAAAATATGTATTCATTCTTACAGAATACAGATAAAGAATATCTGGAAATACTTTTGTTTTCAGAAAGTGAAAACTAAACTAATTTTTGCTTTCTGAATTCTAAAACTTGAATCTTATACTGCAGTAATGTACATAATAGTTTTTTGTATGTGAATTATTTTGTATTTCTTTATTTTAATGTAAAGCCCCAATAAGCGAAAAGATCGCCCGGCCCTGTCGTATTTCTATATTACACAACAGATGTGCCACCTTCCAAACTGCAGCACCCACCTGCCACCATACCACCACCATTATGAAAGAAGTTACAAAAGATAGTGAACTGAGAAAAAAAAAAAGACATCTGTCTAATCGTGGTTTAGTCCTGGTTTTATTGGGTTAGTCGTGGTTTTGTCCTGGGTTTATGGAGTTAGTCTGGGTTTTGTCCTGGTTTAGTCCACGGTTTATGGAGTTAGTCCTGGTTTAGTCCTGGGTTTATGGAGTTAGTTGTGGTTTAGTCCTGGGTTTATGGATATAGTTGTGGTTTAGTCCTGGGTTTATGAGGTTAAAGGTTCAAGTTTTTGGTTTAATAGTTCAATATCTACTCAGTTTTACCCCTGTTTTAGCTGCTAAACCCACAGAGAGATTTGTGATGCATTCAAGGGGTGTGGGATATAAAACTTCACCACTATAAATATAGTTGTAAATTGAACAATGATGTTCTAAATGTCAAAAAAACAGTCGTGCATATGAGTTGTAGCTTAGCAAATAAATACCAGTATCAATATGTTTACTTTGCCAATTATATTATTTATTTTTTAGTGTGTGGAGGTGGAGTGAGGGGCAAGGGTGTGGGTGAGGGGGGGGCGGTAGGTGGGGAGAGGGGGTGCAGAGCAGTTCACTACTGGCACATATTAATGAAAAAGAATTGTACATAATTGCTTACTGGGGCTTTAATTATTTTGTGAAATTAAGTGTTCATTTGTAAAAGGGTAAAAAAAAATGTGAAAAAAAAACAGTTTTGCAAATGGAAACTTATTGCTACAGCACATTTGAGTTGCATCATTGTACACAATGTTGTTATCCACTCTTAAAATGTGTTTTACTTGGAAACTGAAATGAGGTAACTGAATGACAAGATGTCAACAACATTTATTGTATATTTTTCTAACCCAAATGAATGTAAACAGACTGGTTCCCACGTCTCCTGTTGTGCCTTGACTAAACCACTCCCTTCTGTTTGACAATCCAGCATGGAATCATCTGGAACAATGCTGCATGGGCTGAGTCCTGACGAGCCTCCAAACACGCCTGAGAACGTGAGAGAAAAAAACGTGTTTCTTTGGACGACCTCCCAATCCCTTTGTCCGTCCAAAACAACAGCAAAGATGATACAATGTTCACACCCTGTTCCTTGGCCCCGGCTGTATCTTCTATGGCAGGTGACTATGTTCAGTTTGGTCGGAATTTGTTGTTTTCGTTTGCTCTTGATGTTTTTGACCATTGGGCACGAAAACAAGGTTAATTTTGCACAAGAATCAGCCAAAACAAACATCCTTAGAGCCATGTCCCGACCAAACGCGGCAAAACGTGCGTACCGCGCGGTAAACAACGCGTGTTCATTTTGAAGCCAACGCGTGTCACTTTGGTTTGTGTCACAACGCGCTGCTGTGAGTGCCGCGCGGTGGCCTGCTGTGCTTTGGGAGGAGCTACTCTTGCCGGTGGTCACACTTCCTCTGTCCCGTGCCCAGTTTGATAACCTCTTTGCCCACATCGGCGGTGGCATCGCCCGCCAGGACACCAACTACAGGCGCTCGATCCCCGCGCCTGTCCATCTGTCTCCGGTCAGTGGCATTTTCTGATAAAATGAGCTACTACTGTTATGACAGAGTCTTCATGTTTCTTCCTGTTTTCATCCCATTACGTAAAATGCGTCACTAGAGCGAGTCGCTGTGATTGGTAGCCGCGTGCGGTGGAGTTGGAAAAGTTCAGATTTTTCAACTTTTGCGGCAACGCGGGCACCTCACGCAACGCGCGGAATATCGCGAGTACCGCGGGCACCGCGAGCCACGTGGCGCCAACAACGCGCGTGCCGTGCCGCAAGGTGCCTCAACGCGCATTACCATTCATTTTGAATGTAAACCCTTCGCCCATACCGCGCGTGCCGCATTTGGTCGGGACACGGCTTTAGAAGTCCATATTCCTGCCTTCTTTTCAAAAGCTAATCTTTATAATGTGCAGCTAAATCTTGATTTTTAAAACCGTCTTAAATCTATTTGCATTCACGATATTTCTGATCAGATTCGCAATTCGATATTTCCCCCAAATCGTGCAGCTCTGGTAGATATTACATTATAGTGCCAACGACAAGGCTGCCCTTGGACATTTTAACTGTTTTGCATTGCGGTTCAGGGAGTATTCAAAGAATGTACAATTATGGCCAGGAGCCACATGATGTAATGACACTCAGCAACTGTTTATGCCCCTATTGTCTACGTTTTTTGAATGATTTATGTGATTTTAATTTGAACATGCTCAAGGAAGGCCCATTGTTGGTAACGTGACTCCCTAAAACACGAGGTCCACATTGGTTTTACAAGAAATGTCAATCTTCCTTACGACGGCATAGTGTCTAAATGCGTTTTGTTACTGTCTAATTACATGCTTTGAGAGTATAATTTTTGCGCAGGCGGCATATGATTTCTTATAGAGAAATGTATTTGGCCCGTGCTGTGGCAGTAGCCCATGTCTTGTAAAACTTATGTAAGATATCCATGCTGAAAGAATTGGTCAGTTAAAACTATCAAATAAACATGAAAGTCTATCTTCAAAAGTCCCCCCATTTGAAGCTATATTTCCCGCGCCATTAACCCACTCTCTTTATGAAAGCTATTATGATATTCTTAGCATAAGGATTGTTTTTTCATGCCTCACTAGTTTTACTGTGTCCGGTCCTTGGCTGTATCCCATGTGTCCACCCGGATGTACATTTCCAGACAGCACTAGTCCGCTATTATGGAATATTTGTATCATACTAGCTGCAAAAGTGGACTGCATCTTTTATAGCTGCGGCTTGGACGGGGACACACTGGATTCGACATTGATCTCTGTTGGTTTACATGGGTTTTATTTGTACCAAAGTGAAGTGATGTGATCTGAAAATAAAATTGAGCTAACTTTTTCAGCTGTTATGCACTTTTTTATGGACCGCAGGTTCATATGAGATGGGTTAACTGGGGTAAAACAAGTGGAGGAAGTGTCTGTGGTGAGGGAAGTCTATGCAATGTTAGTCATATTACTTATTGTAGCCACACTAGAGGGTGCTGTGTTTTTGTACTAATATATAATATGTGTCTGGGCATTCTTCTTCTCTTGCAATAATCATTTTCTCAACAGAGGTGAGGATGCATTTAGACATTTAAAGTTTGAAACGATTGGATCTGATTTTACCCAATCGCTAGCCTGGCCTTAGCCCTCCGTATTATCATTTCCTGCATATGCTTGATGTCACCTACAACACCCACCTCCCCCGCTCGCTGAATGGTCCGAAGAAATTCAACCGATGTCGCAGCCACTGAGATCAGACCCAGTCTGTAACATGTAGGAAATGATAATTGACCAGAGTTTACGGATGGCTAAGGCCAGGCTAGAGGCACTCAATCAATCAATCAATCAATCAATCAATCAATCAATCAATCAATCAATCAATTTGTTTTTGTAATGCCCAATATCATAACAGAAGTCATCTCAAAGGTCGGTATGGACAAAAACAAATCAATATCAGGCATCAAGAATTCTCAGAAGCACTCTGACTTAGAAAAATAAAAGTCCTTTTTTCAAACAACCTGGACATGCCAACGCGTTTCGTTCTGAGCGACCTTCTTCGGGGGCCCTGAATGAGTTTGGACCATAACTCACTCTGTCTTGGTACAGCATGACACCATTATTTTCCATCAATCACACAAATAAACACTAATAATATCAATTTGTTTGTGTAGGTTCTCAGTCGTAGAGACTCTTTTTTTTTTTACTTAAAAAGTTACATAATGCACCTTTAAAGTTTTGCTGCTTGATACTATTAGCACCAATACCTTCACCTTTAGAGTGGGGCCCTGATTTGCTTGCATGGTCATTTTAGGGATCGCAGCCTGGAACGTTTAGGAACCCCTGCTGTAGGCTACACATGTCTCCACAAATGTAGAATATTCAAATAGAATAATGTAAAAGTTTAGGCCTCCTTCCTCCAAGTCACGTTTGATTTTTACTGGCATCTTCAAATCAAACATTATTAACATTTGCATCTCCTCAGATCCTCACGCAGCCGGTGTCAAGTGCAATTAACACCTGCCAGTAACCACGCGAGTAACGCCATAGCAATATTAGATAACACAGGCAGCACCAGGCTTCTCCCACTGAAGGCATGCCCCCGCCTCGACAGCAGTGGCTTCTGAGCACAAGACAGGAGGACAAAAACAGCATCATTTTGTGACATTTCTGTCACAGTTTGTGCCTTTTCGCAGCTCCCGTTGACAAAAGAAAAGTCCCTTGTCGTTTCCCCCTGTCACCCCTGGCAACTGCGGCGAGCTGCGGGGAGTGAAGGTATGTCCATGAGTGTAATGGGGCTGAGAATAGAAGACGTCTCCTGCAGGAAGGTGACTGAGCTTCTACCTGTGGCTGCAGATAAAGTACATCACTCTATATAATTACATAAGGTAGTGAGGTTTGATTTTATACATTTATACCTTGAAATTGTTTTCTAAGGAGATCTGTAGAATGTTAGGCAAAGGGCAATTTGTTCATATTAAAATGATTCTATTGAATTTCATTATGAATGTACTCTAGTATTATACAATTCTCCCATACATTTGCATTACATATTATCACATCAGGCGCCGCAGTGGAGTACTGGGTTGGTCATTCGCTATTCACCATGAGGGTAAACCCAAATCTGCTTTAAATGTATACACCACATTTTATAAATACACATAAATCCCAATGTTCTGCATGTAATCGATTAACAAAATTAAAATGAACACAGATGCTTTTCAACTGAAAGAGTCTTCATCAGGACTGATCAGGCAGTTCAAACTTTAAAAGGAGTTGACCCCTCCCACCTGAACACGGAGCTCAATTGTGAAGATCCAGACCCTTTGTACGAAATGAGTACCAGGGTATGGTAAGACCAGGATACAAAATATCAGGAGAAAAAGTTCAATGAGAACATTCTCCTACTTTAAATGTTACACACACTTATGATGCCTCATGGACTCGGAGTCGAAACACATTGGTCTAAATGCATCATGAAAACTTTTAAATTGTAGTTTCCTGTCATGTCTTGGCTGTTTAAAAATGTTCCTGTGACAGAAATGGATTCGTTATCATTTCACTGTGTTATAAACTGTTTTTTAACCTCTTAAACCCTAGAGGACCCAAATTGGGCACTAAAATCTCTCTCCTTCCCCTTTCTCTGTCTCTTTCCTTCCTCTCCCTCTTTCCTCTCTCTCTCCTTCCTCTCGCCCTCTTTCCTTCTTCTCGATCTCTCCTTCCCCTGTCTCTGTGTCTTTTCTTCCCCAGCACCCAAATTGGGCCTGTTGGGGTTTAAGAGGTTAAG
>OMNZ01094406.1:0-19303 GCA_900303255.1 Lesueurigobius sanzi
TGCTTGAAAAAAGATAACATTGCTTGTTTTTAGTCTAAAAATGCTAGTTTCGAGATTGCTGAGGGTGATATGGGGCTAGTATTATTTTCTTATTTTTGAAAATCTTACCAAGTAAAATTTTCTTGTTCTGTTGGCAGATAATTTTGCTTGTTTTAAGTGTTATTTTTCTTATTTTAGTAATTTTTTTTCTTATTTTTTTAAGTGAACTTTTTGCAGTGTAACAAACACCTTTATTTCCATCATGGTTAGTGGTTGCGTGAAGCCATTTATTATCAACACTTTTCAACTAGAAAAACTAGCCAAATGTCCTTGACCAAAAGTTTACATATTGTGGATATTGAAACAAACATATTTTTGACAGTATTTCAGCTGAAGTGAGTTTTTCTTTGCTCCTGAACAATTTTACTAGCCGTTTTTGAAGGTCATATAAACACTAGATCAGGGACATTTGAGTAGTTTCTGTTTCATTATGATTTCAAAAGAGTAACTTCAGTTCTTTGACAATAAATGGCTTCGCACAACAACTAACCATGAGTGGAAAAAAAGATTTTTGTGTTATCATTTATATTCTATGAAAAATGGCTAAAAGATGAAAAGGGCATGCAAACTTTTTCAGTCCACAACTGTATAGTGCATAATAAAGTGACTTTCTGAGTTTAAATGCATGTGTCTGGCTCTCACCGCACTCCTCCTCATCAGAGCTGTCTCCGCAGTCGTCCACTTTGTTGCAGACTTGATCCGAGCGAAGACAGACCTGATCGTTTCGGCAGCGGAAAGGCCGTGTAGGAGGGCAGGGAAGTTTAGCTGCAGATGAGAAGACAAACTGATATTTATGTCTTTCAAAACACATCACAAAGACAATGGAATGCTCCCCACAGGGAAAAGTAGACACAGTGCCTTTTAAAATATGTATCTGCCGCCTTCAAAGAAAACGCTTTGACTGACAAATCTCAACCCACCGCACATGTCTGCGTCTTCATCTGAATTATCTCCGCAGTCGTCTTTACCGTCGCACACCCACGTGTGCAGTTTACACAAGGTGTTGTTACAGATGAACTCGTCGGCGCGGCAGAAGAAGGCACCTGCAATCAAACACAGAGCTATTACCTGAACCAACAACTGAGTCTGAAGTAAAGTGAGCTAAAGATGTGATCAATGCGACCTACAATGGACAGTTTTACCAAGTTTAATCATTTTAATCTTACATTTCCGTGTGAGACAGAGCTGCGTGAGCCTAAAGTGTGGTTTGATGGGTAAAATCTCTGGTAAATGCACCCAATTGAATGTTTCATTGCACTGACCACTGTCTCTGGCCCTCAATGCCATATACAATTAATTATGCGGCCCCTGATTTAAAACATTTGGAGCTAGAGGATACATTTTTCATTGTTAACTGCTTTAAACATAGTTGTCAGTTTCAGGTCTGATAAGTTGCAATACGCTCATCATTAACGAGAATATATTTAAGAAGAAGAAGAAGAAGAAAAAGCGATTTACTTTTCTTTCTGCAGAATCAATGTACAAGAAATATATTCTATCTCCACGCTGCTTCTGAATGTAAACATAGGTTGCGCGTGTGACGTCAGAGTATATTTTGTCGCAGGCAGTGACGCTCGAAAACCCCAAAGGCCTGATTTGGTTTTATTTAGGGCCGTCAAAGTCAACGCTATAACTCACGATTAATCAAAAGAAAATTAATGCATTAGTCATGGATTAATCGCACATGTTTTGACCGAACAAACTCCAAAGAAAGTGGCGTTTGGGAAAGTGAATATACTTTTTACTTTTGTATAAATCAGTGTTTGTCTGATATGGCATTGAGACCGTCAGATGACAAGCCTCGGCCCAAAAATAACTTTTATTTGTTATTTATATTGTAAGATACTAGAATTTCCCACAAACTGTTGTTGAGCATGGGATCAACCTTATAAGCTGAAATCTTAACAAAAAGATTTTAGAATAGTTTCAATTAGTGTGTATGTAAATAATTAATAAATAATAACAATAAAATGAACCGCGATTAATCAAATTTCAAAAGTGTGATTAATCTGATTTAAATAATTCATGGATTGGCAGCAGTAGTTTTATTACAAATAATAAAAGAGGGAGCGACTACATTAAAATTGATAGTTGTAGTTCCTAACTTCACTGCAAAAAGTGATCTGTTGATAAGTAAAATTTGCTCAAATTCATAATATTTGATCTTATTGTGAGTAATTTTGACTTGCCAAGTAAAATTATCTGCCAATGGAACAAGTATTGTTTCACTTACTAAAAGGAAAAGCATATAATTTCAAGAACATTTAGATTTATTATCTCATTTTTAGTGCAAGAAGATATTTTTTCTTAATTAGTATTAATAAAGTGCAAAAATACTGGTTCCATTGGCAGATAATTTTACTTACTTCTTCAAAGAGATTTTTCGAAGTGCAGAAATGCAAAACTGCAATCTCATGAAATTGATACAAATGCTTGATATTTAGACGCACAATTATTTCCACAAGTTTACAATATACTGAAGGAGGAAAAAACACGTCATTCCACAACCATGAAAAAAAAGAAAAATCATGTATAGTAGGTTTAACGTCTCCTTGAATGCATCTCATCTGAACATAAATGAATGCTTGGTGCCACGTGCCTTGGCTGCAGTTCTCCTCGTCGCTGTGGTCCATGCAGTCGAAGACGTCATCGCAGCGCCATCGCCGCGGGATGCAGTGAGCGCGGTTTAGACACAGGAACTCATCTTCTCTGCACTCCTTCACGCAGCCGATCTGTCAACACACAACACCAGCCTCCAATCAGCAAAATGCCCTGTCTGCTGAGGCTTCAGGGCCGAAATCAGACACCACCAAAAACACTGCGAGAGGAAGATCAGTGAGTAAAAAGTGGGAAAGGTAGAGAGGGAAGAGAATAACCTTGTGCTGCAAGTCGGATTGTGGCGAGATCATCACTTTCAGTCTCGGGAAAATCCATCTTGAACAGCTCTGGTGATACGTTCAGGCTTAAATTTGAGATGTGTGGCTGAATTGTGGTCAGTGGGGTTTACATGCACTTTTAGCTATACTAATGCACAACAAAGGGATGTCGCTACATACTGTACTTACAAACACAAAGATTCTTAGTGACTTCACACAATCTACTTCTAACTTGTAATATTTTTGGGACTGTGCAGCCATCAGAAAACTATTGGGGAATCTTTGTACACATTGTAGATTAAGGCAAGACATCGCAGAGGAATAGGGGAAACCCATATTGGTAACACTTTATAATAAGGGTATATGAGTTCATGAATTCATGTATAAATCCATGATGATTTCATGATAAATCCATGGATTACTACATCATGACTCATCAGGAATTAACATGACTTAATGTTCTTACTTCATGTTCTTTCATAGATGAATTCATGCATGAATTCAACAATGTGGTGAATGTACATGGAAATTTTGTTAATATATCATGATCCTAAGATCATGATGAATTCACCAAACTGGAAAAAAAAGAGTTGGAAAAAAAGAGTTCATCATGTTTACAAAGTTTCTGTTTTTTGGGGATTCAAAACTCAATAAATCATGTTATAAATAAATATTGAAAAAAATCATTCAAGAGCATATTGTTAAGAACAACAAGACTGGAAGAGGAGATGTTGTCGTCACAATGTGAGAAAAACACATTTTGAGAAAATGGTCATTGAAATTAGAATTTCCCATAGTATATAGAGAAATGATGAATCGGTAGCACTTTAGAATACGGCCCGGTAACTACTAGGTAATTTAGGGTTATGGTTAGGGTTAATTACCTAAGAGTTACTGGGTAATTATTGTTTTAGGGCTAGTAATTACTAGGGTAATTGCTTAGTAGTTACTGGGCCGTATTTTAAAGTGCTACCGATGAATCATACCATCAGGAGTGTAATGCAATAATTACACTCCTGATTGTAAAGAGTAAGTCATTTATTTGTTTCCAGGTGAGAGTATATATGTTAACAGAGCAAACTGTCACCCCTTAAATATAGCTAAAATAATAAAGTGCTAAAATATTGTGTCAGTAGTATTTTTGTGTGTATTACTTCTACCTGTGTTGCAATATACTTTGGTAAGAGGCAATGCAGCAAAAAGAGAGTGACGGGAGCATAAATTTTGATCAGGCGGAACATGAAGGTGAACTGACCTCATCGGATCCATCCAGACAGTTGTCGTGTCCATCACACCTGAGACTGGCCGACACGCAGCCCCCACTCGCGCACACATACTCGTTCACTGAGCATGAAGGGGCTGCTGGGAAACACAAAAAGTGACAGATGAATCCAGAAATGTGCTTTGGTGGTAACTGGGGAGGTCCTGATATATATCAAGCAGCACAAATGGAATACTTGGAAACACATTATGCAGGTCTAGATCATCTGTGCCATTAGAAAGACAGTGGGCGATTAAACCTCACGTCTTTGACTCTCCATGTTCTATTAGCCATCAGTTATTCTTTTCCATTTATCCATCCTGTACTGTAAAGAGGTCTGATCAGTTCATTCATTGGCACAGAACAGTACTTTTCACTATGTGCATAATGTTCGAGCTAAGCTACTTTCATTTCCGTTTCCGGTGCCGGCGCTTCTCGTTAGCATAGCCTACTTAGCCTCGTGGGGATGTAACTCGATACATGATTTATGTATCCAGTTACATCCACAACTATGTATCGAGTTACATCCACAACTACGAGGCTAAGTAGGCTATGCTAACGAGAAGCATCGGAAACGGAAATGAAAGTGGCATTTGCAGTGCTAGCGCTAGCTTGGCTCGAAAAATGCAGATTTCTAGTCTTAGTTTATTGCAAATTTGTCTGTAATTTCTGGGCCAATCCACATGAAACAAAAACTGTCACAAAGTTCAATGTCTTCTCTGTCAGCACATGTGAACTAAGGTCTAACTATTTTCTGATAAAGGTTTCCAAAAGTGGTGACAATATTCCAAAACATGCACGATGTTGGCCAGTAGAAAGGACTTTCAGCCATGAGAATAATATGAATCACTAACAAATAATGATCAGGGAAAACCTTTGTCAATTTTCTTTTTGAACATTTCTTTCAAAAACTGTTCTGTCACCTTCCCTCCAACTGAAATAGAAATACTGTAACGTGAACGCACGTTGGCCTATTGCCATATTGTATTTTTCTTTAAAAGGGGTGCATATTTGACCTTTTAGTGACCGAGGAGCTTTCTGTGGATGGCCTCCTTCACAGTGGCCATTATGACGTTTTTTTAGGGTTTCTGGCAGGTTTTCTCGATTGAACCATCTTCATGGTAACCAGTCAGCGTAAAAAACATAAACCTGGAGCCTCATGCTAACCACACATACAGCCACTACATCACTAAAAGGTGAAATATGCACTAATATCAAGGTTTACTTTGCATAAAAATTTGCACAATGCACCTTCAAATGCTGGTTGCAAGCTCTTAAAATTCTAAAGAGAATGTTATTACTTTGATGCCTTCCCTTAGTCTTTAGAGTACAGCACCCAGTGGATTGGACTGGGACTTGGCATCTACCCTGAGTCCAGTGTTACCCTGAGTGTTTGTATCAGATCGCATTGGAATTGTAACCCGTTAACGTAGACCGCTACTTCCCTGTAAACGAATAACGTGAAATTGCAATGTAACAAAAGAAAAGTGATTGCAAACACCCAAAAGTGCATTTGAGAAATCAGAAATAAGTGCCATATCTCAGCAAAATCAGCTGAAGTCAAACGCTGAATGAATTTCCCAACACTTGCAATTTGCATGAAAGTCTGGAGTGAACATTTATGAAACGCATAATATCAGAAGCAACGGCTAGTCTCTATTGTCAAGAACACAATAGCAGCTCGCTGGACAAAGCAGTGATGCCTTTATCTTGACAATTGCACAATCTTTTCTATACAAGTCTATAAATGGACACAGGAAGATGTTCTCAAAACGACAAGGGCCCTTTGCACCGGCCTTCATCCCATTTATCTTGTAATATTCTGGTCGACGGTGCATGTTTTTACCTGTTCCTTGGCAGTTTTTTTCATCCTCGCCCATTTTACAGTCCTCCTGGCCGTCGCAGACCCACTTCTGGGAGATGCACAGGTTGTTGTTGCACTGAAACTGGTCGTCCGCACAGTGAGCCTCACAGCCCTTCTGCAAATGTAAGCAGTTGAGATATTGGGACCAGGCTTTTACCTTTATTTGTTACTTGCTTGTACCGCTCATTGTTCAGGGCATTGGTGGATTTTATTCATTAGGTCATTAGATTGTTAAGATAAGATAAGATAAGATAATTTGTTAGCCTGGCTTCCTCCATGTAGTACATACCTGGGAAGACAGTCTGGGAGTCCTCGGTTTGAATGGCTCAAAATCCCCGGTCAAATCTGGATGGACCAATCACACAGCGCGGGAGGCGGGAGTTTGTGATACGTAATTTTTCGCTCCAGAATTTCCCATAACGTGCCCTGGTCTCGAACCACAACAATCAAGATGGTGGCCGCAACAGAGTGAAGTTTAACCACTGGCTTATCTTCTGTTTTAAATTAGCTGGAATTGTTCTTAAAACCACAAAATCGGGCTGCGCTGAAGGCTTTTCTGTTTAAAATAAGACGTCTTTGCTGCCTGGCCGCTGTGCATATACCTCACATCCGTGTTTCTGTGATTTGGCTTGTTTCTCCCGGCACGAATCTCAATTTGAACTGCTGCCCCAACTGCGGACCCCCAGACTGTCTTCCCAGGTACAGTATGTAATACATGGAGGAAGCCAGGCTGGTGATGCCAGGCTATAGAGTTCGGGAATAGCCACTGGTGCCTTGGAAATCCGCCATGTTAGTAGCTACTAGCAAACATTATCCATAGACTAACATTGGCAAGAAATGTAATAAAAAGTGGAGAAAAGAGTCGTGGAACAACCCTGTTAGCTGCTGAGTCACTGCTGGTAAATACATCTAACTCACTGTAGTGTCAGAATGCTTTTATATGAACAATTACTCCAGTATTTTACCTTTAAAAAAAATTTGGTTTATTATGGAAAACACATGCTGCTTATCCCATAATGCTTTGCGATATGACATCACATTTCCGAACTCTATTTTATTGTGAGAAAGAAATAAAACTACTTCAGGCATAAACATTACAAACAAACTCCTGGCTTTTCCTCTCGAACAGAAAGATATTATGTAGGGTAATTGAATGGCAACGAGTTGTGACTGCTCCGACCCGAAAATACGGCACTAGGGGAGCCATAATGCTGGGTTAATAATGGTCATGGCGAGAAATTACATAGACATTGTTGAAAAGCGCACTATAAATTAGGCAGGAATTATGAATCCTAATAACAAGCCTTTGCCCTTGAATTATGCATCACACTACATCATTATCACTGATGGGGTATTCTCTGCAAAATCTCTTTACACCATAGAATGTAAATAAGGCACTATGGTGTTCCTTTCTGCACATATTAGAGTGTACAATTATATCACAAATTAAGCGTGGAAGGGAGTGTTAAGACATTCAGTCACATTTGGATTCAAAACAAACTTATCTTTTTCACTAAAGAGCGAAGGGGATTAAGAGGCCCCGCAGTGAGTGAATATAGGGTATTTCATGCACTAATATACTTTAACTATAATGTGTCAACACAATGGAAGTTTCTGTCGAGGACTGTTTTTGAAAACAGGAATGGGAGATTTATATCACGCTAATAAATTATGCTTTTAATGGGATTATTCTCTGAGCAAAAGCAATTTCATTCGCTCCAACTGTGTGCTGAGGCTGGGAGCTCAGTGGAGAGTTCATTATATAAAATTCACAAACCATGCATTAATATAGTAGGGGCTTGTTTGAATACAAAGGGCGGATGACATCATGTATTTTATTCTCCACAGAATGAATTGGAATAAATAGCCAAATAAAAATAGTTCATAGTAGTAATTGTCTATAGTGTGCAGTGTCATAGTGTGTACTTTAGATTATTTTATGAATACGTTCAAAAATGTAAAAGTATTATGTAGCAGATGGGTTTATGTTCAATATCTCTGGGTGAAGTTAGATATACAGTATACCCTAACAGTGGCTAGTTAATAATAGGTGCCCAAACATGGACACATTCACAAGAAACCTTTTTCTAGGGGTAATGTGTCATGTCAGGACCAGCAAAAATTAAAAAAAAATGTGAAAAGAGAAATGTGAAATGTGTGTATGGTGATTGTGAGAACTGTGAGGGCATTATCAGGTCTGAATCACTATTGACTATAGATTAGATCAGGGCAAAAACGTGTCTAAACATTGTGCCATAAGCAGATGCCTGTTTAAACAAAACATATTTCTTTGCTTGTATCTTAAAACGTCTTGTGGCCAAAACCATTTTAATTTTGTTTCTATGTTGTGATTATCTGACAAACCTCATCTGAATTGTCCAGGCAGTCAAAGTCTCCATCACATCGAAATCTGGAGGAAATGCAGTCTCCGTTGGCACAGGCAAAGTCCTTGTGGTTACAGGTGACGGGCTCTGAGAAGCAGACGCACAAAACAGTTTCAAATGAGGGCAATCTCATCATTTTTCCACAATTAGACAGCACACAAAGGCTCGGACATCCCCAGACATTGTTACGGGGCCAAAATATTGTGTGTTTCGAATCACACGCTAATACCTTGGCAGTCCCTCTGTTTGGGTTAATTAGAACCATTTTGTTTCAGAAGCGGAGAAGCTGGCAGAGCAGACGGACACATTTCTGCTCTCACAATGGTCTGGATATATTTAGAGGGCATACTCTCCGTAAAGCCAGAAACCCTATACCTGTCGTAGAGCAGGTCTGTCCCCCAGGACAGTATTAGGATGCATCACGTCCGCAGTCTTCTTGTTATCATGGACCGTTAGCCAACTCAGGGCCTATGTTATGAGCTGTGCTCACAAGCAAGAGCTCCCAGCAGGCATTGAGGCAAAATAAGATTTGCTGCCTCTGCTGCTGTCTTTTGGTCCACCTGCATAATTCTATTGCAGCCAACAGTTGGCTGGCTTTTATTTGCATTTTAAGTGACATTAATGGCTATGTGGAATAAGCTGTGAATAAATCACTTCAGGGGTGCATGTTCAGCATAAACACACAATAGGTCCAGACATACAGTGTTATCAGGCAGGCAAAGAGGCACTCCACTCTAACAAATCATGTTGATGTTTTGCATCTCGGCTGGCCTTTGGGGGATGTGGGCAATACAACTTTTACTTTTTAAGCTGTTTCCTGTTTCCATCAAACAAATGAACAAAAACAAACATCCAAATTAAACAATAATTCAAATAGTCACTGATGTTGTTTATTAGTTCCTGAATCCAGCCTCCATTTTAACAATACCCATGCTAACAGACATGTTTACTCCAAGTTTTTCAGGGTTAACAGAGGAGCCATCTTCTGAGCAGCCCCTTGCCCCCAGCGCAGGTGCACGGGGCGTCTGCTCACGTCAAACTCCTGTGTTCAAAAAGAGTTTCTGAAACCTCAGGTACTCACTGCAGTTGTGCTCGTCTGAGTTGTCTCCGCAGTCGTTCTGGCTGTCACACCTCCAGTGGTCCGGGATGCAGTTGTTATTCTCGCAGCGAAATTCATGAGGTCCACACGTCTTTTCATCTTTTTACATGAGGAGCACAAACAAACATAGCGCAGATGAGAATGGCTTCAAAGAGCATGAATATTAATGCCGTGCTCCGCATCATATTTTCTTCGTGTAATAATCATCAACCCTCCTCCGGGTTTCCCCAAGCACGTCTGACGCTGAATCCAGGAGCTAAACTCGGGGGCCCAAAGTGGAGGATGAAGTACCTGCGTGTGCTACTAATCAACCTTAACAACAGGCGATAAAGACGCTGGCAAAAGAAAAAAAAAAAACAAAACAAACATTCTGAAAAGAGGATAATCACAAACAAGTAATACTATATGTGGATTTATTCAACTCGATCACGACCACACAAAGACGGAAGAACTACTAAACTATGTACTGTATATGCAAGTAAGTATTTATTACAGCGACCTTTATATAAGAAAATGGTTAGAGCCCAGATCTTAAGGGTATAAGATGTAAGTTGTGTGCCATGAAGGTCAAATTATCAATAATATGTGCGTGTCTTCTGTAGCGTAAATCCCTCTCTGAGTGATTAAAGCTGCACTATCCGTTTTGTCCTGTTTGCCATGAAAGTCAAGAGTAGTTTCTAACTTTTACAGAGCCTTCTGCACATACAAAATATTTACTAATCATGTTTCAGGTGTAACTTTATTAGCAGTCCAAAACAAAACTTTCAAATCTGGTGGGGACAGCACTAAAGACAGTATGTATGACCAAAGAAAACCATCAAGTCTCTGCCCTGCTCTCCCTCTAGGAGAAGACTCTGGCCAGAGGCTCAGAAAATTGCAAATGATCCAACCCATGTATCAAAATTTCATTCATACCATCCTCGATACGGTTTGTAAATAAGAATGTGTAAGAGGATTTCATTATTATTATTTTATTATTCCTGTCACTTCTTATTGTTACCTTGTGTGTTTTACTGTGTCTTGTGTGGATATGAAGCAGCACCATGTGCCCAGGACAAATGGTGGAGTGAATCAGGGCGTCAAACAAATTCACTGCTTATTTTTACATAATATCCAGTGTTTACAATACCAGCCAAAGTTGGCAAAAGAAATGTATTCTAAGAGAAATATACTCGGTTGCCCAGTTTTAACTAAACATATTAAATAAGAAATCATTTTTCACTGTTGCATAAGCTGTCTGAATGCACTGCCAAATTTATATTAAATATGGAGTACACACTATTCAGGATATAAAACAATTCATTTCCAGAGTTCATTTGCAAAAGCAGATATCTCTGTCTAAAGTGTTTTAGATAGTGATATGTGACCAGTATCAGGTGAGACCAGTGAAACTACATTTTAATCACTTTGATCAATAACAAGTGACATAATACTTTTCATTCACTAAAATAGATGTGGTCATTAAAAACAAAATAGTAAGTGGCACTTATCTGTTTTTGCAAATGAACCCTTTTGAAATAAGACGCTCCTTTGAAGCCACTAACGTTAACAAAGAGCACAAAGTATCCTTTTGTGTATCGATTTTTTCATATGCATGTTGCTTTTGTAGCCCGGGTGAAAATACACAATCCATCCTCTCCTCTCATTCCATTTCTCCGCTCTCATTCTCCTGCGTCACTGGAGCTGTAATCTAATGTGTGACGTCACACGTTCACGTGACACGCTGTGGCCTATTGTGTTCAATATTAGCCGTCAGTCCAATAGTTTTTTTTGTTTATTTATTTAGAAAAAAGTTGTTAGTTTATTTATTTAGAAAAAGGGACAGTGTACAATAAACATTAACCTCAAAGGGAGAGATGCATTGTACCAGGTTATAGCTGAAGTGCTAAATTCCACCCGTAGTCCCTGCAATATATGGCTGAGCCTGAGCCCACGATCTTCCACGAACTTCAGTCCCGAACTCCAGCTGCTCTGGTTGGGCCGGTAGGCGGCGTGTAGCCAAACCCCTTGCCACGCACACTCACTCTGCGGCCCATTCATGTGCAGTTTCTCATACACACCACGAAATATAAACTGAACTCTCTAAACCAATACCCAAATCAAACCACTGTTGTGGCCGTACGAACTGTTGCGTGTTGTGGTCCAACAATGAACCACCTGCACTAGTGCACTTTGCACTTTTGAATCAACTCTCTCTTTTCTTTTCTCTATTTTGAGATCCGAACATGCACTTAAATATTTTGTAGTGAACATTGACAAATTTTTACTATGAACTTTTGTACATATTGCACTTGTGAATGGCCATTGGTTTGTTTGTCCTGTCCATTGTCTTTCTATTTTATGTCTGTATATATTTGCATACTAAAACACAAATAAGTCTCTTGTCTCTCTCTCCTAGAGTCGAAACCTAGCTTCTGACACTAGTCCAATTGAGTAACTACTTACAGCTACTACTCCTCTCATTTTCAGTATTTGTAGTTTATTAGTTGAAGTACCGGTTACACTTTGCTAATGTGAAGACATAGAATTAAACACATTGGGCTTTTCTGTGTTAAACATTAGCAGACGGAGGTGTACCGTCATTCACCGCGTCTCCATTTGTGCCAAATAGAAAGAGATGCGATGTTACCTGCTCCAGCACTACTCTGTCAGATGGCTTTTCAAAGTCAGACTAAAAGCTCTTAAAAAAAAAGCCACAGACATCATCAGGGATAATGGCCAAGGTAGTGAGAGTGAGAGCGAGAGTGTGTGAGAGAGAGGAGGGTAGCACATTTTGCCTAGATGTCTTTCCAATGTGACAGCAGGAGGCGCCGATCAGGGGGGAGCAAGCGAGTGGCGCGGCCGGGGACATGAAGAAGATATTCATTAGGAAGCTGCTCAGTCACTTAGAGCATATAAAGGAAGCCACGCGGCGGAGACGAACCCACTTCTCCCCTGTTAAGTCAGACCTCATTACGGCGCTAACAAGAAAAAACTTCCTAAAGCGTCGGTGGTAATTTAAAGTGAAAATATCTGCTGTGGTTAGCAAAATGTTCACACAAAGTGCCACTGTCTAGGAAAAAGCACTGAACAAAAGTAAGATGAATGCAAGGCTTACTAACTAGGCCTAATAAACACAGACAAAAGTGGGAACACACCAGGTCCATAGAGGACAACTTCAGGGGGACATTTGGTCAACCCTGCAGTTGTGCAGTTGTTTTGGTGGAATGTGGGCCTTTTCGAGTTTTACTCAGATGCTTCTGGTACTAGTTATGTTTTACTTGGAGATGGAGTTAAAGAAAATTACATGAGCTTCTACTTAGTATATTTATCTAAACTTGTTGAAAACAAAAGAAAATACCTCTAAAATGTGACTAATCAAGTTCATGTAGAAATGTTGAAAGGCAATGGGGAAAACTTGTTGGAGATACCTGACTTTTCCGGAGTATTGCTTTTAGTCTCAGAAGAATGCTGTCCCATAGTAGATTGGAAATGATTATTTCATTAAGGTTACACTACTGCAGGGTTGCCCATTATGTCGATCGCGAGAGTCCGATCTCTCCAAATTGGCATTTGGTTCTACACACGGAACAACCTCAGGCTGGGTCTAATTTGAGACCGTTGGAACAGAGAGTTATAGTAGCCTCTACTGTATATTTTAAATTACTAACCTTCTGACTCCAATTAGTATACAATTCTGCAGCCAGGCTCCTAACAAAATCTACTAAGTACTAAAATGTTGGTGCTTACTGTCTTCTAGCATTTACGTGACAGTGACCCTGGAAAGTGACGCTGCAAGTTGTGAAACGTGCTTAACTCATCCCTGTCAAGAATTTGGATTTTAGAAATGAGGAAAGTTAGAAGTTTGGACTCGCTCTCTCTTTCATATTTGTGGCACAGACCAGTTAGATTGTTGAGGTCTTTATATCAGGACCTCTTAGCCACATTTTAATCCAAGGGGAGACGGAGTGTTCACATCTGTAGCACCAAGCCTGTAGAACACACTGCTGGGTCCATTGATTCTTTTAAAAAAGGGACTTAACACTTTTATTTTATTTTATTTAGACACACTTTTCCTGAAGTTTGCAACTTTGATGTGCTTTTCTATATGCAATTGTATCATTTGTAGCATTTCCTTGTTGTTTTAGCATTTTAATGTTATTGTTGGCTGTATCGTTTTAATCTTTTGTCCTTTACTTTCATCCTTTGCTTTAGTCCTGGTCTCATCCTCATTTCGTAATCCATTGAAGAAGCAGGGAAAACCAGAAGAAAAGGTTTCTTCAGAGTGTCTTGCTGAAAAAGGTTTAAATAAGCAACTGGACAAAGCAACGGCAGCCATCACCTCACCATTAAAAAACCAAGCGAGTACAAAGTATAAAGAGATATTTCCCACATGGAGCATCAGGCATCAAAGCAGATACGGTCTTTAAGGGCTGCTATATGCAAGTCACACGCTAATAACATCGCCAACAACCGCTATTATCCTTCCATTGTTGCTCAGAACACCTGGCAGACAGTACTCGGGGAAAAAAGAGCTTAACGCACCTTCTGGGCTTAAAGGTACACATAAAAACAGGATTTATATATTTTTCAAAAGTCTGCTTGGCTTCGGGACACTTTTATACATTATCCACTACCTCTACTTTACATTTACTCCAAAAATGTTACACTATTTATTCATTACAAATTACTAGATACTTTCTGACCTCCCTGTCTATAACTGACCTCATTGAATAAAAAGCAGAAGTGGTCAGATGTAGCACGTCTCAAGTACGTCCTCAACAAAACCAAACTTACACCGACACCACACTTACCTATTTATCCGTCAGCAGGTTACAAGCGGGATCGCAAAATATCCATTAAAGCCCAACGGCGAATAAAAAATTGAAGGCGCGATGAAAGGGAGCCATTCTTACAAGAGGAAAGAGACAGCCCTGAACAGGAGCTTTTGAAATCAGACATTTATATCATTTCTTTTCATTTTCTGTTGTGAGTTTAAAGACAAAAAGAACTCAGACAAACCAGACAAGGGAACAGACTGACCAACAAAGCGCCTGGCAGACTGAATCCACTTCCAACACAGGCATACAATATCTTGGTGGCTGAGTCTTTTCAACGTCTAAGTGGCTAAAGCATCCGTATGACCACTGCGTTGTTAGCTCTGCTCTGACAACACAGCACTTTAAAAGTGAATGGGACTAGAGACTTTTACACAATGATTTAGTTTGGTAAGTCTTTGGGTAAATCTTAGTTAAGGCGAGACACTGCAGGTGAATAGGGGAAAATAAATAAATTGAGTGAAATTGATTTGAAACCTTTGCTGCTCATTATTGACATGAATATGAGAAGAAAATGCATTACAAGTTTTCTGTCATTTTATGTTTTCATATAACAATTAGGCATTTTATGTGTAAAAATGACCAAAATTGCCTATATTTCCAGTGACAAAATCTAAATATTGGATAAAGCCAGATTAAAATGTATGGTTTTATTTTGTTGATATATTAGTTCTAAAGATTTGTTCAGACGGGATTTTGGATACCTTGTTTAGTTTTTAATAAACTTATTAGTAAATAAATCTGTAAAAGTTCCCTCTGAATAAACCTTGAGAATATTGTTAAGTACAAGACTGGAAGGTTTGGAGACTGATGGTGCTACTAAAATGGAGATCTCAATGTAAGAGTAAACTTGCTGAAAATTGGCTTTAAAGTTTAGTAGCGTCTGCACATGCAAGAGTTGTTGTCTGCATATTTTCTTCACTAGCTTGTCCCAGTGAGGATATTAACATATGTGACGTAGAGCGTCTTGTTGTGGACTTTACACACTCCACGTGGATACCAAATATGTCAATATTTAGGCATGAATATGCAGGTGAGAGGAGCGTTATTTCCTGGTCCACGGCTCGGCGAAACTTCATAAAATAACCATTGTAAAGGGTGAGTTCGGTTTAGGGACCAAACTACACAGAAATTGCCCACCCCATGAAAGTTCATTGGTTTCACCTGCCCTGTCTCGCCTTAAAAGTGCATTATGTAACTTTTTATGTGGAAAAAAACCCTTGATATCAGTGTGTATTTTACCTGTTAGTATCCCAGTGGCTGAATGGGTGCAGCATGGCACCATTGCTTTCCATCACAGTGGCCTATGAAACTCCAGGATCAATTGTTTTTAGGGTTTCTGGTACAAGATCCTAAAAACAATTGATCCTGGAGGGCACTGTGATGACACTGCACCCATTCAGCCACTGGGATACTAAGGTAAAAATATAAAGGTTTTTTTTGTAATATTTCACATACAAAGTTACAAAACGCACCTTTAAATGACAGGGATACAATGACATTTTTTCCTTGACGAAAAAACAAACAAACAATTAAAATACTGAGCCATTCGTTAAAGGGACTGAGGTGTTTTGACAAAGCAAACAGGAACGCAAGAAAGGGAAACTTTAAATGCACAATTCTAGAAATACATTACATTTTCTAACCACCAAAATGTAAGATAGTGATCAATATGTATTTTAAATTATTACTAAATACTGTACACTGTACTGTATTGTATAAAGCATGATACCCCAGCTTTTGCCCATGTGAGATTTGAACCACCACAATCTAATTGGCTTATGGCTATTTCTGTAGATTTACTCAATAGGGTCACCTGCTTTTCATTTTATTCAATGGTATCACAATAGCTGTACTAGTGTTTATAGTAACGCAACAACAGTGGCAGGAGATTTGCACTAGAAAGGAGATTTACTACACTGTTCCATCTCTGACTCTGAATCCAAAATAAGTCCTACGAGCTGCATTTTAAAGTTTTCACCGCTTCAACTCAATAAGAAGAAAAAAAAGTACCCAAGGTTGTTTATTTGCGGCAGTAATAGTGGCTTTGACCTAAGACTTGTGCAGAAACCCAATTTGTTTGTATGGCTCTGCGAATGTGGGAGGCGGCGTGGGTGGGAGGTGTCTCAAGTGCCTTTTTTGAAGATTGGACTGTCATCTTCCACAAATGCCAGCAACCTGAGATAATAATGCTAAGCTGTCCTTCAAAATATGCTGTCCTCCACCGAGAAAGAAAAAAAAAACAACATGGGGGAAAAACTCTCGGCAAATAGATGGAGCCGGTCGAATCTGAGACAAGCCGAGCGTAAAATAGATGCAGAATAAATCAGGCGTTTTCTCGATAAAGTGGAAAACATAGTGAAGTCTTTACGGGGATAATTCATGGTTAATTATGTGGCACAACTCACCACAGTTAGCCTCGTCTGAGCCGTCAGCGCAGTCTGGGTCTTCATCACAGACCCACAGCTTGGAGATACAGTGCATGGAGGCCTTGCACTGGAACTGGTCTGGAGAACAGGTGCTCTCAGCTGCAAATATAAAGATATGTTAGTTAAGTATCAAGTGAGTAGAAAAGGTGGAAATGGTTTGCTATTGTGGGAGGTGAAAATGTGGTTCTCAGCTGGTGGGTCGAGGCCCAAATGTGGATTGTGGGCGTTTAATAAAAATCTTTTGTGATTGACTTTGACTTACAATCAAAGCTTGAATCAGCCGATCTCTGAAAAAAATACTCTATTTTCATATTGAACATACTGAAAGAGGTCTGTGTAAGTTCTCAGTTGTACAGGAGTTGTCCATCGTAGGCAAAGATTCTTCAGTCTTCATCTGTACTCTGTAGATGTAGAACGTTTTCCTCTTTATCCAAAGAGCTTTGTCAGCATTGAGCAGAATTGACACGCCATGGGTCTTTTAAGAAGAAACCAGTAGAAGCTAATATAACTAGGTCCCATCTCTCTTGGTTCTAAAGGTTGGAAAATCATCCTGGCCTATTCACACCTAATTACTGCTTGTTACCTACCTATTGACTTGCCATGCAAACCATATTGCACCAATGAGAAATGGGTTAGTCAGAAACCTATGGAACTTTACCTCCATCTATGCCAAAAAAATACTTAATACTTTCCAAAGATATTATTAATAAAATTACAGAAGGATTAAGCTTTAAGTCTACAAATGTGATCATGTACACTTGTTTTTACACATTTTTTTGTTGAAAATGCCCTGCCCACTGCAGTCAATGTAATGTTAGTTTTTTGTTTCGTTTTTACCCTTGTATTTACCAGACAATAAAAATGTCTGTTCTGTTTAGTAAAGAAAAAAAAAACAATTCGCAGACAATATGAATTCGGAAAAGGGAAGTTTCCAGAAACATAAAACAACAACATCTCCTGTTTCCAAGTTATTAAACCTGTTGAGAATACGTCTGCTTATATTGCAGCCCGTGTAAACACCTCATAATCTGATGAAATCTAAGCATCAGCCGTCGCTACTTTTCAACCAGCATCACAATTGGACAAAATCATGTCTGAGCCGAACACAAACAACCCAACAAGAGCCCTTTTAATCCTGCGTCGCTAGCATAACCATTGTTTGACTTCTCTTGAGCACTTAAGCTCCCTCATATCCAATTGCAGTTTCATTATAACAAGGCCTCGGTTGTTGCTCGTTGTTAGACCACATTATTATATGTAGCTAGGCCTACTATTTTAATTCCAGCGGTGCCGTTTTTCACAAAGACCATTGGAAACCGTGTCCAATCACCACCGGAAGACTTACAAAAGGTTTAATTAGCTACACTGCAATTAAGCCATTTTCAAAGATTTCTTTAGCTGGTCTTTCTTCTCCCGACTTTGTTGCGCTGTGCTATTTCCCTTTCTACTCTGAGCGCTTCTGCAATCGCGCGCAAGACAAATGCAGCCGTCTCCGCAGCTTGGACGGGGCGCGATATTCTGATGGGTTACATCATGGCAGAGAATTTGGATCTTATCCTCGGTGTGATTTAATATCTAATCCCTTTCCAGCAGGAGCGGGCCATAACAAGGGCTGCTGCTAGACCAGGAAAGGGCGCTTGATGGTAATTGGATTGGTGCTATGGCTATGAAGACAGGTCATTCGAGTTAAAACTAGGAGAAGTTGATGGGAAGGTTTTAAGAGCAAAAGATCTAGGCCAATAGTGATCTATCGAGGAAGGGAAGATTTAAGGAGAGGATGCAGACAGACGTAGTATTTGTTTCTACAGTGCAAAAAAGTGAATATCAGAGGTGGAAGAAGTACTCAGTATTCTTACTTAAGTAAAAGTGCAGATACAGGACCAAGAATTGACTTAAGTAAAAGTACAAAAGTATCCACTGTAAAATGTACTTTAGAAGTAAAAAGTATTTTGAGAGAGTTTAATCAGCAAGATTTGTTTAACCTTTGAATTTAACCAGGTCTAAACCAGAACTAAACCAGGACTAAAAAAGGTCTAAACCAGGACTAAACGATGACTAAACCAGGTCTAAATCACAACTAAACCAGGACTAAACAATGACTAAACAAGGTCTAAACTAGGACTAAACCAAGTGTAAACCAGGACTTAAGTAGGACTAAACCAGGTCTAAACAAGGTGTAAACCAGGACTTAACTAGGACTAAAAAACTAGGACTAAACCAGGTCAAAACCAAGTGTAAACCAGGACTTAACTAGGCCTAGACCAGGTCTAAACCAGGTCTAAACTAGGTCTAAACTAGGACTAAACCAGGTGTAACCCAGGTCTAAACTAGGACTAAACCAGGTCTAAACTAGGACTAAACCAAGTGTAAACCAGGACTTAAGTAGGACTAAACCAGGTGTAAACAAGGTCTAAACTAGAACTAAACCAGGACTAAACCAGGTGTAAACAAGGTCTAAACTAGGACTAAACCAAGTCTAAACCAGGACTAAAAACAGACAATATCACAGACTGAATCTGGATTAAACCAGGACT
>OMNZ01094411.1:0-15241 GCA_900303255.1 Lesueurigobius sanzi
AGGCTGCATCTAAAATGGGAAATAAGCCTATAGGAAATGTCCTTACCTTAATGTTGACCCGGACATGCGTCATCGAACCGCCATGACAAGGAGCGTCTAAATTGACCAGTTCAATGAGGAAGGAGCCAGGAAATTAGCAGTGATGCTCCCTATCATAGTTCCTTTAGCATAGGAACCTCTGGAGGTCCCTTATCAGCGTCAGGAGCTATGAGGATATCCCACAATCCTTTGCACAGGCCTCTTTTTCGGAAACAATCGAGGGTTTTCGTAAATTACCGATCTCTGCAGGACACTGTTTATGATTGACAGACATGAGTTTAATTCAATAAAATGATCTGCACAAGACAAACTTTATAAAGTGACTAAATAAATGCCCAGAGCCTCCACAGAGCAGCCTCAAGATCACTGCTAAACTAATGGTTTCACTGCTTTAGTTACAATATCAATCTAATATGCAAATTAGCCACGTGCTGAATGCGCCGATAATAACATGATAATAACATGATAATAACATGATAATAACATGATAATAACATGCGGAGCAGCTCCCTGTGTTTGCGTGAAGTTTATAAAGTGCTACTCTGCTCTGGGCAGGTTCAGACATGTCATGATCAGAGGAGGGGACTTTAGACAAAATACAGGAGGATATTGACATTAAGAGTAACTTTACTTAAAAATAGTAGCATACAAATATTAAATACTAAGTTACACACTACTCATGAATGAGGCCCATTGTGTGGGCCTGAACAGCATTTTCTTCAATATATATTTTTTATAAAGCTTTCACAGCACCCAACAATTAAAGATGGACACAGAATTGATACTAAGGTGAAACTGGCTCATCTTCCATGGCACACCAGATGATGTGCACAGCTTGTTTATGCTCCCAATATTTATTGCTTGTTTTGGGCGTCAAATCAGCCCTTCATACTAGGGCTGATTTGATGCCGAAACGTCACTTGGTGCAAGCAATAGAGCATATACAAGCTGTGTGGATCTTCTTGTTTTTGTCTTGGTGGCTTTTTGGGTCCAGCACGCTTATTAGACCTTTTGGATGTGCAGGCCGGATTAATTCAGACCTGATGATTTGCACACTGGTTGGGGAAACCATACGACGATGTCCCATTTGACAGAAGAGTCAGTTTTGACAGTATAGTTGATAGGCCTCTGCAGTTTAGACCATCTCGCTGATGAACGGCTGTTCTAATCTGGCACATTGATGTGCTAGAAACGTAATGGCTCAGCCCTCCATCTCACAAACTAATGAGGAGTCTAGGACTCTACAGTCAGAGCCAGGCTCTGCTTCAGGAGGTGCTGCTTAGGCAGTGTATATAGACCATATACAATAATGAGAAGAGACATGAGGTCCAGGCAGTCCCTTAAATTACACCCAACTGATTAATGTGCCTACACTGACCAGGCCCAATCCCAGCTCCCACTGGGGCAGCGAAAACGTGCCATGACTGAATACTGATTGCCTGTCTGTCATGCTTTTATACAATCAGTGTGCGAGCTGATTGCAACATGCTTAGAGCCTGCAAAGCTGCACGAATGCAGAAGCCCAACCTTTATTGAGCAATGAACAAAATCTCAAATGTTACATCCACGAAATGAAACTGCATGTTAAAGTAGGGCCACAGACAAATACCTTTGTGCTTAATCTCACCCAACAGGCCCATTGCAATCGCACATGTCGGTGCAGCATGCAATCTGGACTTTTCTGTTGTGGTGGTCTGACTTTGTTTGCGTGAAGAATTGAACTCATCTTCAGTGAGCACAGTTCCCACCAGGGTAAACATACCCACGCACACTCACATGCACTTCCTACTGTTTCACTGCGCAAGCCACTGAGCTGTGCGCTGTGTCTGCAGCAGTCCTCCCTAAGTGACCAATTGCTGTCAATCACAGAGCCAACACGAGCACATTTAGATCCTAATCACAATAATTATAGTAATGAAATGCAGGGCCAGGTGGACTGCGCTAAACAAACAGCTAAGCATCATGGGTAAACTTGAAATGGTCCGTTTCATAACTTCTATCAAATACAGAGACACAGATTATATATCCAGCTTGTTCTCAATCGTTATTCTGAACGTGTGAAACTATTTCTGTCACATCATAAACACATTGTGATTCTGCTACTGGATATAAAGCATGAATAACTGCTTCCACATGGCCTGGCAAGCCAAACTACCGTCTTTTCCTACGATTACAGTCAGGGCTCTCGTTTTATCTACCCGATTTCAGATGTGTGGGACTGAAAGGCAGATAAGGAATTGCACAGTCTGTCTATATCAAGTAAATAAGAAGTCAAAAATCACACAGGACTAGAAACAGCACCCTACTCTGCCGAATCAACAAGCACTAAACGCTCCTCAGTAGTTGTAAAGATGGTTCAGGGTAATTTGGGATGAACAGCCTTCTAGAGTTTAGATTCTCTACCCGAGTCCCACCCTGACCCAGCCCGACCCGGCCTGCGGGACATGTCATACATCACGTTCGGGCTTGGGCCGGGCCGTATATATGTATATATTTTTTTTTTAAATAATAAACAAAATATTGCAATATACTTAGTCTATTGGTTAGTGTGGTTATACTAAAATAAAAAGAATAAATAAGCTAGCGGGATGTGTTTAGGTGCTCATGGCCAGTGCGCAATGAGAGTGTGTGCGGCTGCGCACCACCGAGTGGAGGCGCGTGCCTTGGGCTCACTCTCCCAGCTGTGTGTGTGTGACCGGTGAAGATAGACACGGTGTGGGGCAGACAGCGGGTCAATAAGCTGCGAATAAAGCTGCGAATAAAGCCCACCTTTCAGCAAAACTGCTTTCTTTCGATGCTGCTACCATACTTTTGCAAGTTAAGTGCTCGGGCTTGGGTGGGTTCGGGCCTTAGGCCCACGGGCCTGGGCCAGGCCGGGCTTGATTTTTTTGGGCCCAATCTAAGCTCGACTGCCTTCTGCATTTCAGAGAAACAATAGGAGCGATCCGGGGCTTTGATTGGTAACAGGAATGTTTTAAATAAACAATAGTTCTATGATTGGTAACAGTAATATTGTTCATATTCTCTTCTTAATTTATTTTTTACTCCATTGAATACTCACGATCTGTTCAGATGTCTGTGAAAAATGCTAAAGGAGGGCCAGACAGTCGACCATCGCCAACCACCAGGTCAGTGACACCAAACTCCCTTAAAACGAATGATTGCATGATTTAGAGGACCAGGGCGGCTGCAAATGCCCATTTTGTCTCCATAAAAGTTCACAGTTTTATGACCTGCAGTCTGGTAGTAAAGCCTTGAGGGACTGCATGGTGGCTGTCTCATCTCAATTTTAGCTCCAAGTAGTGTTTTACGCCTTTAATAATTAAACTGAACTGTATTTGCTACAATTTAGTAGGGAATTTGGACTTTTATTTGCCAGTCATAAATTTAAAGTGTATTTTCATAGTTGTTTTTATTGTTATTGTTAGTTTTGTGAAAGCCCAAGCAAACGCAGATTTCAAAATGACGTGAATTCTTCCTCTAGTACGGTGCCACCTCGAGGGAGGGGCGGCGCAGCTGGCAGGTCACCCACCACAGGAAGATTCAAAAACAAGGCTATTCAGCTCAGCATCTCCAAGAAATTCTGGTAATTATCATCCACTCAGTGTAATCAACATTCATTTAGACAAGCGCTTACACATCATTACAAAAGCTTTGTGAAAAGGGGTTTTCAGAAATATCCTTTTCTCACCTAACAATTACGTCATGTCGCAAAACTGGAACACACTACAATAGGACTAATGTCTGAGATAATTACGCAGAATGTGCATTTTGCAGCACTAAGTCACCGTCATCGTCGTCTCAGGCAAAGAGTTCAAGTGACGGGGGTCAAAAACAACGGAACGGAAAGAGGAGCCTCAGCAACAGCTCGACTGTGGCAGCTGCCTATGTTGCCTACCTCAATAAGCTGTTCGGACAGGTCAGTTCTATATCACTGTCCTCCGAAAATGATTCAAAATGACTATTTAAGGGGAGACACTACAATTAATGTTCAGATTTTGAGCCAGTTTAATCTCTTAAACATATAGACTTCCATTCACAAACAAATAACTTGCCAAATCTTCACAATAAGATGTTTAACTATTGCAATCATTCAACATGGCTCCATAGGTTTACGCATAAAATTGTAACTTCAAAGGGCACTATCTCAAAATGCATTTTTCTTACACTCTTGCAACATCTCCACTTTATTAGCACCTACACGCATCAAACTTCCCAGTCTTGTACTCAACAACATTTAGAAGGTTTGTTCAGTGGGATTTTTCAATATTTAGTTCCTAGCCTCCAAAAATCAAGGTGAAAATTGACTTATTACAGATGTATTCACTGATAACTACAAAATATCCCAAATCTGCTCTGATGGAATCTTTGTAATTAATATATCAACAAAATAAATCCATGAATTTAAACTTCAACTTAAAATTATGGCCATTTTTACACATCAAAAGTCTTATGTACATATGAAAACATAAAATGTCAGGAAACTTGCAATGCATTTCTCATATCAGAAAACAGCAAAAGTTTCATTTTCATATCACTTATAGACCTTTCTCGGTCATGTGACTTGGAATGGAATGCCGGCCTGTTGGTTGGCATTCAGCTGATTTGCTCCATCTGCTGCATGTTATTTGCTGTTCTTTACAATGGTGTTACTGGTCTTGACGCTCTCCAAGACGGTTCAGCACTTGAGTGGTCAGGTCAGACAACGATATCTGAACAAATGCTCGTTTGTCGGAGCTCAGGACTCGTCATGTGACTTGTTGCCCACCAATGGTCAGAGCATAGAGATATAGCATGTTTTGATTTGAATTTCTTGTAGCAACCCATTGTTGCAACATAAGTTCTATGTATATCTATTGAGGTTCCACAATTTATTTTATTTTATGCATTTTTTTTTTTTTTAAGATTTTTCCCCCATAGGCTTTATTTGAGAGGACAGATCACAGCCAGAAATTGCATTTTGTATCAATTTGTCAGTCATTGTGATTGCAACTAGATTTTCATTTTTGTCTAGGAAGCAATGTCAAGTCCTCAGTCTACATTTGAAACAGGTCAAAGAGCAAATTTGACAAAATAAATGTGAACTAGAAACTTGATGCAGCATATTCATACTATGTTGTAGAAGTCTAAAGGATTTATACAAACTGTAGAAATCTTCTTGCATTCAACCCAGATGTTTGAATGCAGTCTTGCGATTGTGATTTTGGTTCAATTGATGTTATTTGAGCAGCTCTTTTCTTTCTTTCTTTCTTTCTTTCTTTCTTTCTTTCTTTCTTTCTTTCTTTCTTTCTTTCTTTCTTTCTTTCTTTCTTTTCTTTCTTTTTTTCTTTCTTTCTTTCTTTCTTCACAACCATGTTTATGGTGTGGAGTGCAAACACAAAACAGAACAAAGCATTCAGCAACGCAAATACTATTTTAACAAAGGCAGAACTTTCTTCAAAAAGGCACAAATAACTACTTGATTTTCATTTTGCATCAGTGACATTAGTTTAAACATTGATGGATATTTCTCTCTAAACAAAACAACATGAATATTTAAACATTCCCATTAACATATCCCTCAATGCATGCCTTAATAGGTGTGTCTTAGTGACTCTTTTTGGAGAATTACCTGAGGATATTCTCCAGATTATGGTTAAAGTATTACAATATGTACTGAAGTTAAGGAATATATTCTAAATTTTAAAACACAAAATACAGGTGTGAAGCATGGAACTACATCCATGGTGTGAAGACATTTGATGGGCTAGCAAAACAGTAACTGAGTGGGCGGGCAAAGATCTTTAATAAAACTCAGATAGGACGTGGTCATAGTAATACATTGGAACGAATGGCAAGCTCTGGCGGCCATGTTAATGTAATTGTTCTATTGGACCTATAGTGCAATGTAAACCAATAGGAAATGGAACTTATTGTTATGCCTTTTTAAATAATTCTGTTCATTTCATGACTTATTTCCAAACACTGACTAACCTTATGACTAGTCATAGTAAGAAAATTAAGTTTTTGCATTATTTGATTTTATTGTTTGATTTTATCTTTTATGTAATACATTCTTTGAAGTAGTAGTGCTGTATATGCTAAAAAAAAAGAAGTGCCCAAATACCTCCCTATTCTCACTTCCTAAGTAATAATTTTGTTTGTATGACCACAGTGATGAAAGAAGAAAATATACATAATGTGACCAATATTTAGCTAGTGCACTTGAGCCAGTGATACAGTAGAATGGTGAATGGTGCAAATAGTGCTAAGACTATGATTTACAAAACTCCATATTTCAGAATAAACATGTCTTGACTGAGATACCTAGACTTACCAGCAATATCACAAATCCCCCAAAAATACTGTATCTAAAATTCTGATGTTATATCAATGAAAACCGTGTCCCCGTTTTTACATTACTTTCTATTAGCCTCACAAGATGGCCGCCACATTTGCCACGTCAACAAGCGCCATGTCCGATCTAGTGTTTTATTAAAGTGCTTTGGGGCGGGGCTATTGCAAAAGGTAAATTCCATATATCTTCTACAAGTTTTTACGTAAGCAAAGATTCTTCAGTCTTCATCTGTACCCTGTAGTTGAAGTGTCGGACGTTTCGATCTTAGTCCAAAGATCGTCATCAGCGAATAAAGACTTGACCACGTTCGTGGGTCTCTTAAGAGGACCAAACCAGAAGGAGGAGTCAACCTCTGAGTCCCTCCTCTCTTGGTACTAAAGGTTGAAAAACATCTTAGCCTATTCAAACTTAATATGATATAAGTTTTTAAATTCAAGAAATGTTCCATTATTATATTATTACTATTACACATGGTATATTATTACTACACAATATCCATGTCTGTAGTGAAGAAGGGATTTTGTGTCTTTATATCTTAAGCCAATCTCAAAATAGAATTATATAAATTGTTCCAGAAGTAAACAAATAATTAGCACAGCAGCACCACAAAAAAAAGAAAAACTTGGGATTCCGACTATATAACTATAACTCCTCCTTTTATCCTTTCATGTCCCTCCCTTGGCTCTGTTAAATTGTACATTTTGTGGCTGAGCTTTGTTTCCCCACCTTCCATGTATACTCCTAATTGGAGTTGCATCAAAACTCATTGCCTTCAATTATTGATGATTCTCTAACACACTAAAATGGGGTTACTCCCACAGCGCGATGCAGATCATAATCCTCACTAAAACTCTGGCTACTGGTGCTTAAATCGCACACCTATCTGAACGAGTACAACAAAAGGCGCAGGTAAACACAGGAGGATACATCGGAGGTTAATCAACTCTTTCACATTCACGCCACGCTGGAAATAGCTCACCTATTAAAAGCTGTTGCTAGTTTGGGGAAAGCAGGACAACCCATGCATAACCTGTTCACAAGCCGGTAATTTCTGATGAGTCGAGAGTACAGGACCAATATAAGAGTCAATGTAGTACACACACCACTGTTCACTCGAACGTGAAATTATCTGACTGCGTCCTGAAACAAAAAACACCACTCAATAATTCACAAGGGAAAATGAACACAGCCTGACTTTAAATGGAGCAGTGGCGCGCTCTCGCTCTGTCATATGTGGATATTCACATTACAGCATTCAAAGGGCTTGAGGCGTTTCAGATTTTCACATCAATAATCCCTTTGAGGTGTTTTCGCAGGGGCTGACAGTGCTTTTTTTAGTTCAGAAATTAGGATTTTAGTAAGCGATAAATCCGTGGCAAGGGGTTCTTGCTCCTGCGGCCTATTTATTACACTGACCTTGATAATTATAGTCATTTTGTCATGGCTTAGCTCCGTTCCCAACCTTTTTTGAAGTGTTCTTGAACCACTGGAATACTTTGTCTCTCTGGTTATCACCTGAAGCATTCCTCACACCGTTATTCATTTTCTGCAGTGAAAATATGATCCGTCTACCATAAAAGTTTGTTTTGCTGAGCATCAGAGCAGCAGTTTGACACGCTGACATCACACATTGGCACACAAGGCGCTGACGTCATCGGCTCTCTTTATGTGGTGGAAACACGAACTGAGGAAACGAGGAGGGGGGCTTCCCTTCAGTTGTAACTGGACAGGGGCTGGGTTCACACAGGAACGGTCCCTGAACTATCATGTGCGAAAATGCTCCAAGTACCCACTTAGGGATCAGAGTTCAGTTTTTTTGCGATTAACAAATAAGCATTAGGTCCATGTTTTGATATTGAATCGTATCGAACAGTGTCGAACTGTATTGAGAAGGCTCTGTATAGAGGTATGTATCGTATCGTGAACTGTGTATCAAGGTATGTCTCATGTCGCCAGGTTATCAAAGGTACACAGCCCTATACCCACTAAGATATGTGTTATGCTTCGAGTCAGGATGGGCAGATCGATTCTATAGTATTGATATACCAAATGACTACTCTATAAACTTTATTGTTCCATGTCAAAAGAGCCCAGAGCATCGTATGTTGGACTAATCCATCCATATCATTGTTTTTCAATTATTTGAGCATCTGAGTTTCAAAATGTTCAGCATATTATAAACAAAGCACAATGTTCAGCAGATGGTAAACAAAGCAAAAGAAATATAAGAACTGTAAGAACATCTTGATGCTCATTAGCGCCATTTCACAATGGCGTTTGCAATATCAAGTGTACATTCAGTTTCTAGTTTCTATTTCATGTGGCTTTGTTTTGTTTGTACTTAAAATATTAATTTGATACTTTATGTGACTAATTAAACATTGTCATAGTTAAATAACCAGTTAAATTATTGGTGGTCAGTAACAAAGTAAATTTACTTAAGTAGAGTTTTGGAGGATCCGTACTTTACTTGAGTATTATTTTTGCTACAATGTATTACTTTTACTCCATTACATTTGACAAACAAATATACTTTCTTGTAAAAAAGCTCCTGTTACTCGTTACTTACGGAGTGCAGACAAGTTGGTCGCGTCATGGTATTTTCTCTGATTTAATATCATTATCATGTCCACTCCGGAACAGAAGGTGGCGCTGTGCAGATGTATAATAACCATACAATGGTTTGTTACTAATTTAGTCTGAATATATGTGTTGTTTTATTATTCTTTGGTCATTTCTTTCTTGTGTGATCATGTTTTTATTGAGCTGTGCTTCAAAAGCTTTCAGAAGCATAACATGTATAATTCACATACACTGCACACATGCACCCACCACCCTGTTAAATAATTTCACCTTATCAGACATTTCAAACTGTTGCATATATATAAAGTGAGAAAGAAACAGAAATGATACTATTAATAATGTACAAGGCTGTCAATAAATAAGATAAAAGAAAAATCACAACAATAATAATAATGAGACATAAAGAAAAAATAATATTAATAATAATGAAAGGCAGCATGCACACACAAACAAACACACACATACACCCACCCCGCCCCTCCCCTGCTGTCCAGGCATGATTAAAAACACAATATTTAAAAGATTCTTTCATCATTTCTATCTGCATGAGTTACACCAGGGTGAACTGAAGAGGAAATGACTCAAATACATCTTCAGAATTACTATTTTCAAGTTTTTGAACATTCACAACACTCATTTAAAATGATATGGACTTTTTATTTAAGTACTTTATAAAGCAAATACTTAAGTACTTTAACTTAAGCACATTTTTCACTGGGAAACTTTCACTTTCATTGGAGTAATGTTTGACCAATAGTATCTGTACTGTTACTCAAGTAATGGAATGAAGTACTTCAGCAATCACTACTTATTGATAATATAAAATTAAATTAAATGAATTCCTAGTAGCAATACATTTACTATATTTACTATAGAGAAAAGATTTATGTATATTTTCACCATCATTTTGATCTGAAAAACCTTCCAAGTACAAGTTCCTACTGCTAAACGCTCACATATCCCCTTACAGAACCCAACCAGGTGTCCCCATATCCATGTGTGGGACAGTCTGGCTCACTCACCTCTCAGCTGTGCTCTCCACAACAGTGCCCAGGTGGAAGCTGAGTGCCGCCAAAGCACAACAGGAAGCGTCACATCCGCGGGACGAGGGGAGACAGTGATTTGGCCGTTACCCTGAGTCACAGACAGAATCATCTGTAATCTCTGCCTCGACACAAGTATTAATAACCCCCTTCACAGAGGCACACTGTCGTTCCTTATTACTTCCAGCGCAAAAAGGGGCAGTTGGGAACATTTGATTCATTGACATGGCAGATAAAGACTGAGCGAGTAGATAAGAGAGGAGAACGCAGTCGGCTGACATGAACATCTCTTATGGCCGGGGGCTGCTTCTGAAGGGGCTTTGCAGTTAGAAGGCCATATGTGTGGATCATGTTGCGTCTATATGCATCATAGCTCAGTGGGTGCAATGGCCCATGTGAAGGGAAGGCAGACAGAATGAAATTAACCGTTAATTGGCACATTTGAGAGGATGGAGTAAAGTGAGCCTGGTCCATGTTGTGTCCTAATCATTTCTGGGTGAAACAAAAATCGAATTATCGTGATGATCTTCCATCTAAATATATCCTTGTCAGTGGGAACATTTTTAGGAGACTGAACTATAGATGATTACCGTATGTGCTGTATACGATATCCCAAACATCACAGTATGTAAGGTTATTTTTATGTTTTTATCTGGAGGTAGGATAATAATTGAAATGCAGTATTGTTTGTTTCAGCCTTGTTGGTCATTTTATACAATGAGTGCACACTGATCTGTTATGGCAAGCAGCCTCAAAATAAATGTGAGTCTGTCCTAATCCCGAAACTACTGTGGACCTCAGCAGGTTGACCTTGTATGAATTATGTATGAGATACCCTGGCATGGAAATATATTACAAAAATATGTTTAAAAAAAAAGTTTTTATTTATAAAATAGTAATGCATAATGCGATGTCGGTGTAAGAGCAAGAATTTCCTCCTCATTCAGATTCAATTCTCTCTCATGTCCTCCTCCAGAGTTTGCAGATTTAACATCCAGATACAGATCCAGAATGGTTGAAAGTTGCATTCAGCAGCATCAGTGCGTTTATACAATACTCTTGTAGGTGTGACTTATACATTTTATTTTCACACAGACATTTAAACATTAACTTATAAAGACAACTGAGAAAGACTGTTATGTAAACTTGTTATGTTATGTTCTTTATGCTAGACTTATCTGAATAACTGTTAATGTGTTACGTTAGCATACACCTATTCAGCCTGTATGCTATTGTTATTATTATAACTTGCCTTTCAAGATGAAATGTCTGTTCCTTGTTTCGGATTTTGTAAAATAAATTTCCCCCCAAAAAGGCGACTTATAGTCCAGTGCGACTTATAGTCCGGAAAATACGGTACTAATAATGGAATTATTGAGTCAGTGATAGTTAGTAATGAGTTTGAGCCTTGACAGCAGAATGTGTGATTCTTAAAAAGCTCAGGATATAGTAATAATGAATGAAGTTTCACATAAGGGTTGCTCAATTTTGGAAAGATATCTAATTGCTATTTTTTTGCAATATTATTGATTATCTTCTAAGACTTATCTTGATTCACTGTGTACATTTTAAACAATTTCAAGAATATTATTCTTGAATTTGAGACTGAAATATGACAAGAATCAATCTGATTTCAGAAGATGTTTGTAGGCCTCAGCCCCCCCCCCAAAACAGACTTACACAACCATAAGTCCCGCCCCCGCACATTCTCATTGGACGACACTCCCAGTGAGGCTTTTTTTAGTTTATTTTTATTATGGTTAGGGTGAGTTTTAAGTTTAGGCTTAAGGTTAGGGTTAGGGACAAGGTTACGGTTAGGAAAATGGATGTGGTTAAGGTTAGGGCAATGCAGGGGGCGTGGCCATGGCAGAACTGGGTTGGAGAAAAAAAATACGCTGTTTGTAGAGGTTTAAACCAGTTAAAAAAGGTTTAGCTTCAGGTCCCACCCTCGTCCAAAATAAAAAATATTAACTTAAAAGTATTTTGAACTTCTCATAGTATATTGTAAAATACAAAATACAGCATCTTGTCATAAATCTGTTGAGTTTAAGCACCAATCCTGACATGGCTCAAAAATGCAAAACTATTGATAAACAGCAATTTTTGACCAGCATTTTGTCAAGGTCACGGCCCACAGCTCTAAACATCATCTAAGGCTTTTGAGTCATCTCAAACTGGCAATAGTGTGAGTGTAAAGTGCAATCCACAGCACAGAGCTTTCCTTTAGGTAAACTTTAACACTAGTTGGTTAAGGTAACATCAAGGTTATCAGTACAATGTAAACAGACACAAACCTTTTTTTCCCTCTTTATAAGCTCGAACATGCTGATTTATTCTCGTGCCGCGGGGTCGGCTCAAACTGAAAGCAAAACAAAAGAAGTGAGCGGAGAGAAGTCGACAGAGCCACCCTGAGCACATGTCAAAACAAAGCAGGGAATAGTAAAGCTACTGGCCTGGATGCAAATGTGTGTTAGGTGAACGCGTAGTGTGTGGGGGGGGGTTGTGTATCGCTCTGTCATGTGCAGTTTGTTGGGGTCTATCTCAATGCACTTTGCTTGTATTTGCGCAGCGTCCCCCTCTGGAGAATGCGGTATCGTGTCATTCCGCAAAGTACAATTAGGCATGTCGTTGGGTGAAATCCCATTAGAGGGGACTATCAGAATGTGGCGGAGAAGACATGAGATGCATGTAATTCTAATTTTGTGGTAAAATGGAAAAAAAAGATTATTGCTGGAGTATTTCTCTTGGGATTCAGCAGCTTTTGAGGTGCCCTGATTTCAGCCCTTGCGTAGCCTTTTAATTATTTCTGTATTTTTCTTCCCCTTGTCTTGCTTCTCTTTTCCTCACAGGAGAGAGAGCTCATGCCCGAGGAGCTTGATGGTAAGGCATTGACGTTCTAATAAAGGGCAGTAAGTTTGTCTTTTAAAATGGAAACTCATTATTTTTTGTTTATTTAAGTGCAAGTTAAAAACATTTCTTCACTTTATAAATGTGCACAACTGACTCAAAAGTTGCAAGATCCATTTACAGTGTCAAAAACGTCCACTTTGTGTTTGTTAGAACTACAGGAAGCCTTTAAGGAGTTTGATTATGATGCAGATGGCTTCATCCACTACAAGGACATAGCCGACTGCATGCGGACCATGGGCTACATGCCGACAGAGATGGAGATAATTGAGATCATTCAGCAGGTCAAAATGAGATGTGAGTATCCACTTGTAGCATGCTGGGGTGCACTTCTTGCTGTGTTTTTGGTTTAAGAATGAAAGAACTTTACAAGAAGAACTTTTTGCAAACGTGAAGTGGCTGTGGCGATTGTGACGAGAGCAGCTGTGAAAAATACCTTGCCTGCTGGAACATATTGTTCTTCTCACTTGATGCTGTCTTCCACTTCTTTAGGCTACATAAAAATATACTTTTCTTTGGGATAGTGACATTTCACACATACCATCAGAATGATAAATGCACAGAGGAAAGCAGGTGCAGGATGTTTGGGCTTTCTCCCTGTGTTCACTTTGTTGTTGCAAGTTTGTTTTAAAAATGTTAAAGTATGACCCCAATAGCATAGATTTCCATGCACTTTCCAACCTTACAATTTTACTTGACAGGTTACTTTAGGGTTTCTTATCAAGAATGAAAGGCTTTAAAAGAATTTAATATTTCTGAAAACTGAGCTTATCTGATACTTGAATGCAGTGTCTGCCGATATATTAGCTCCAATCACTGATAGGGAAGACATTACCATTACCTAATTGAATCAGTGTTGATAGCAATAAGCCTATTATCATTTGTGGCTGTTTTTCATCAGTTTTACATTTTACACCTATCATTCTGTGCAGTGGGATATTCTCATTGTGAGAAAATGAGGTCATTTTACTCTTCATTGATAACGGATAAAGAAAATTGGCAAGCTCTGTAACCCTTGTGGCGCACACTCGGATGTAATATAGTACTATGTCAGATGATACATGATTAAATTTCACACGTAACAATGATAATCACTTTTTCCGACATAGAACAGTATAATCCCACCCGATGATGGAGTAGATAGATACAGTAGGAGGTGGATCTCAGCTGTGCTCCTCAGGGACCAGGGGCCAGCTGGTTTCTAGTCCAAGCCAGTTAATTGGCTTCACCTGATGTCTCTGAACATAATTTCCTGATTAAATGGAGAGACTGGCGGCACAAACTCTGCAAAGCACAGCAATATGGAATTTTAGTATGTGCATGTTGAATAATGCAACTAGCTTAACCGAAGACATTCATAAAGTGAGTCTAAATAGAGTGCTAATGCCAACACGAAGAATACAACTGAAATAATAACAAGAGCAGAAGTGGGCGAGCACTGTCGAGATGTTGTTTTTTTCCACCCGCTTTAGCAATATTTTGTGCTGTGGCCAAATCTCTAAATCTATGTCTCAAAACTTGTCAACTAGAGGCATAGTTCCAAACTTTCTGCATTCAGCACCACGGATAGCTCCGAGCGAGGAAAGTATAAATGCTGTATCGTGTACAGCAGGGGTGTCCAAACTTTTTTCATCGAGGGCCACATATTGAAGTGGGTACAGCATGGAGGGCCACAGATCGGTGGCCAGCGCAGTCCAAAATTCAACTGGGCTGATTTAAAGGAGACATATCATGCTAAATCGACTTTTTAAAGCTTTTAACCATGTTGTAATGTTGGTCCCTCGTCAAAAACAGACCTGGAGCAGTATTTCACTTCATTCACGCAGTTTTGAATGAATCCTGTTTGCGTTTGGCCTGTCACGTAGACTTCTACAGCGCTGGGTTTTGTACTTCCTGGTAACAATTACGTCATTGTTCAAACCCCCAAACTGTCCTCCGCATTTTTAAAGCCAATAATCCAAAATTGATGAGTTCTGAGCCGTTCTGTCTCATAGCGTGGACCCAGCCACTCGGTTGCGCTACAGCCACATGTTCAAATCAACTAATTGTTTGTTTTTTACAATGCGATTCCCCCTGTTGCCTGTAGGGGCGCTCCAGGCCAAATCCTCATGAGCCCTGACACATACTATAATTTGAGTATCATGTCATCTTCACAGAGGCATTATTTGAATGTATAAAATGTAAAATATCAATGCTTTTAAGATTTAAAGATTTTAAGCCTGTTTTTAAAATTGAAATGCATGATATGTCCACTTTAAAGAGAGTTTTAAACCTTCTCCCCACACCTTTAGTTAGTCTGGAACCTGTCTCACAATTAAAATAAAGTTTTGAG
>OMNZ01094412.1:4866-20271 GCA_900303255.1 Lesueurigobius sanzi
CCCAGGACCTTGATTGAGTTTGGGAGCTCTGTGAAGAACAGAACTGAAATAAATGATGATCAAAAACTTGTGAAAAGTGTTTTTCATCTAGAGGATCTAGACATTTCATCTGGGCATTTTATCACAACACAGCATTTGATCGTTATTGCTGCATTATGTCCAATCATACACTTCAGGTGACCTTACACAAGTCCTTGACCTGGAAATGTAAGTATCAGAAGCGTGACAGGCTCAACCGGCGCATGTTTCATTTAACATGTGATATCTAAAAAAAACAGTGATTTTGATGAAAACCAGCCTCTGTTTAGCTTGAGATTTCTCAGGAACCGAGGCATGCAGAAATAAACGGTTTCACCCACTGAAAGCTTAGAGTCTCACCTTTCAAACGAGCCATAGTGTGTCCATAGCTATAACATGGAATATGCTTTTTTTTTTTGTGTTTGTGCCGACCTTTGAGATGAGTCCTGTGGTAATATTGGGTGTTACAAAAATAAATTGATTGATTGATCAAAAATGGTCTAGATTGATAGCACTCTATGGCTACATCCCGACAACAGCACAGCACTCAATGTGTTATGCAAAATAACGCTTTTCCATTGGCTCATAAAGATCAGCGTAAAGTCTCTTAATTGAAGCACCTTTTAAGCCATTTATCTATTTAAGACCCCATTTTTTCCAGTGCACTTCTCTAAAACCATAGTTACAGCCATAGACCAAGGAAACAGTGGACGTAGGGGGCGTGGCTTGCCCCATAGCGTTCGCCGCGGGCCAAAGGAAGCTCCACCACGATGCAATTGAGTGGTGTTTTTGGAGCCGCTCCATATTAAGTCCATGGCAAAAATAGATAGAAAACAAAAAGAACCATGTAGGTAAGAATGAGTCCCTTTTCTGTCCAATAATGACTTAATATGGGGCAAAGACGTTTTAATGTAAAGTCCGCAGGAGGCTTACGGGCTTCACGGAGGACAAGCTAACCCTGCGTCCACTGTTTCCACGCTCTACGGAGAAGGCTGGGAAAGCCTTCACATGAGCCACTTGTCCTTCTCCTTGTTGAAGCCCTCTGCCCATTGGCGCGTCAGCTGCAGGTAGTGCTCCGGCTCGTTCGGGAGGTAGTCCAAGTAGAGTCTCGTCGCAGTCTTTTTGGGCACGGCCCTCTCCACCTGCGTCCCCTCGTGCCACTGGTTAAAGGAGGTGATAGTCACGACCTCGGGCCTCACGGACAGCGCCGCCTGCAGGGAGGTCTCGTAATAGCGGCCGTTCACCCTGTTCCTCGTGTTGTGATTGTTCCACGGTCGCACCGCCGTGTCCACGTAGCCTGGGCCCACGCTCGGGATGAACAGCAGGTTGTTGGTGTCGCAAAACGCCTTGATGGCCTTCCAGTTCTGGTGGGAGGAGCCGAAGGAGAAGCCGTTGGAGGCGAAGTAGGTGTACATGCCGTCGAAGCCGCTCGCCAAGATCTCGCTCTTGTGGCGCTCCTCGACGATCAGCGCGACGAACACGGCATCGTAGGGCGTGCCACGGACGCTACGGGAGCCTTTGGGCGTCAGGAGCTCCGCCCACGCGTCGGAGGGAGTGAGGTACGAGTCGTAGACGTAGAAAAGAGGCAGGACTCGACCCGTGCTCAGCTGGAACCTGTAGAAGGCGCCGTGTTTGCCGTATCTGCAGAAATACAGAGAGAGATAGAGAGAGAGAGTTTAGGGAATTAATTAATTGTAGAGTTGACAGCAATAGATTTGAGTAGGCTCTCAATCGTACAGAAGTTAACCATTGTAGAAAAAGGCTCATTTTAGCCTCTGTAATCTACAGTATGCTTAAAAGAACTGGACGTTTCGCTCCTTATTCCAAGAGCTTCGTCAGCAGACTGATAGAGTTGACCAGATGGTGCTAATATCAACTAGGGGGAGGTGCTACCCATATTGGTACCACCCCTCTCTGTACCAATCAATCTCAAAGCTACTAACTTTTGCTTTTTAGATTTAACCTCAAATCTACTCTCAACTTGCTCTATCTAATCTAAAAGGCTACTTTTACCTAGAGAAACAACTCGTGTTGTTGGTTTCAGGCGTCGCTTTTTTTTTGTTTAGAAAATGTAAAAAGATTTTTTAACCAAGACTTTAATTTTTTAATTTTCTAGCAAGTTGAGAGTAGATTTTAGGTTAAATGTAAAAAACAAAGGTTTAAAAGTAGCCTTGAGATTGAATAGTACAGAGAGGGGTGGGACCAATGTGGGTAGCTCCTCCCCCTAGGTGATATAACGGTGCGTTCCATTTACCTCGGAAATTGGAAGTCGTAGCTCGGAATGATGTCACATCCCAGTTGAGGACATTCCAGTTACAAAGTTGAAGTTTTGTCACCAATGAGGGCTACTGTTTTTAGCATTTGTAGCACAGCTTCTGTTGTAGTTTGCACATAACACATGTACAATGCAAATTTCACTACAGCAGGATTTTCACATATATTTGAGTCATCGTACAATGTTTGTGGCTCATGTAGTGCCGCAAAAATAGACCTTCTACTGACGGTTCACACTGGCAGCGGCCATGTTGGAAATTCAACTCGGAGGTTGAGAGAATTGTCCGACATTCCCAGTGGGAAATACGACTTCGGGGGGCGTTCCAGTTAGAACCTCCCACTTGGAAGTCGGAAATCCCTACTTCCGAGGACAAATGGAACGCCCCATTAGGACCACCTGCTCAGCTTCTGCTGACGAAGCTCTTGGGATAAAGAGCCTTTTTCTACATTGTAGAGTGGATAAATTATTACTGTAAGTTGTAGCAGGGACAGAGTGAGGCCCTGGAACATCATTGACATTCAGCATGATCACTGAGCCCACTCTTTCAAGGGAGGCACTACAGGAAACTTCATTTCTTTCAATGTTCAGGTCTTAATGTGGAAACAAATACAAATCTTAATCTTCACAATAAGGTGTTTAACTATTCCACTGATTCAACGTTTCTCCATATAATCATTGGGGAAATTGTAAAAAAATATGTCAAAATGCACATTGTTGTGACCAAATCTCAACTTAGTTAGCTTCTACAGACTCTAAACCTTCCAGTCTTGGAGTAAGGAGGGATTTTTCAATATCCAATTCCAGTCTGAAAAGAAAAAAAAAATCACTAGTAACTACTTTATTCTAAAACTAAACAAGATCCAACCGAACAAATCCTTCTAATTAATATTTCAACAACATGAAACCATAAATTTAAACCTGGCTCTAGTAATATTGCTCTTGCCTTGTGGGATTTGTGTCTCAGTCCACCCGTAATTAGTAGCAGTAAAAAATATTTGTGTCACTTCTGCCCCATTTGAAGTAAGAACTAAAGGTTCATCTATATTTAACTCCAGCTCCTCGTCTCGTTTCTCTGTTGCGACGTCAGAAATGGAACAGAGCAAGTGCTGGAGCTGGAGTCCAGGAGAAACTCGCCTGTCGATGATGTATCGGATGTTGTCATGCATGGTCTGCTCCGTCCGCCCCTTGTACGGCTGGATGTGGAACGCCACCTGCAAAAGAAAACGTGTCGACATGAAAAACATGGCTTATGGTTAGAAATCCTGGAAGGAAAATGGTTAAAGGCCTGAACATTGTTACATAAGTGACTCAGTTTTATAATATCTACTCACACACAGCCCCAAAGACTGTCAGTGTTAACTTCATCGACTGAAATACATCGGTATAATGTTAGTCAAAGGGATATTTTTAGAACTAGAATTAGACTAAAAATTCAACTTAGAAGTAGTTATGTAAAGGTGGTAAAGTTAAAGTTAGCTCCATTTACTATATTGTCACAAAAATGTCGATATCAAAGGATAATTGATACAGCTAACAGAAGAAAGCCATTTTTGTTATTTGTTTTGTCTCTGTCTGACGTTGGTTAATGACACGGCTCAAATAAAGTCACTGGTAAAGCTTCATAATAAGGATACATGAATTGATCCATGACTTCATGGTGAATTAACATGAGTCCATTACTTTTCATGATGATATATTCTTAACACAGTTAATTAAAGCAATGAGTTCATTAATGATCATGAGTAATTAATCAGGGGAAAGCACAAACCTTTGTATAACGTTCCTCTAGTGTTAGGTCGGCACTGACCCGTTTTTAGGTTTAGCATGCCTAAAAGTACTACATAGATTTGTTTATTGCATCAAGACTTTTGACTTTGTCAGGAACCTCTATTTAAAAAAAAATGTATGTATATTATATACATATACATATACATATACATATATATATATATATATATATATTTTTCTTTTTTTTTTTTTTTTTACTAAATTGTAAAATGCTCTGGTGAAGATGATGACCTTTGTGTTGTTAGGGTCAGTTTCGACCCAGTTAAAATATAAGATTAAAAAAACAATAATAAATGCCAAAACTGAAATCATGAAGACACAATCAGCCAACAGCCTACAGCCAGCTCCTCCTCCAACCACTTGAGCCTTAGGGGCTTTTCTCTTTGCCCATAATCATCCTGGACTACAACAAAAACAAAGGAGGAGTGGACAATCTAGACAAGCTGACTGCACCTACACTTGCCAGCGAAAGACCAGGATATGGCCAATGGTTGTGTTTTACAACAACATCCTCAATGTGTCGGCATACAATGCATCTACAGTACATTTTCATGGATAAGAGAGCCTAACACGGTAACCAAGAGGTAAAAAACAAATTGGATGATAAATAATTGTTTTTAGGGTATTTTATGGCTGATATAAGACACGGGTCAAAACCGACCCGTTAACATAAGAGATAGTAGATAGATAACACTAGAGGAAGGATAAACTTACAAAAATAAACAAACTCATCATTGCATCTTTGATAGCTTAAAGTAAAATATGTTTTACTGTGTTTTAATGAACAATTACAAACAGGAGAGAGCTAAAATTTACATTCAAGACAAAAAAAAAATCATAATCAACGGAACATTTTATTTTCTGGCATTTTGTATACACTACATACTGTATATCAATTCAGTCGGTTTCTTGATATCTTTATATCTAATTTAAACCAAGGCACTAAACACCAAGTTGTTCAAAGAAGTTTAGAACAGTATATTGATTTATCTTTGTCATCTAATTAAAGAATCTACAGGGTTAGCACGGTTTAAAATTAGACAAGCAGCATGATTATAATATGGGCTATTCTATCTTTCGAATGGTCAAAAGTGTCTGCCGTATCCAAGTGAAAACTCGTGTGTCTGAACCCCATTAATGTAAAACCTGAAATCTTCTAATGACCTTGTCCATAATTTCTATCTATTATAATGAAAGTGCATCTGCCTGAAGGAAGGTCGGTGATGGAGGAGGAGAGAATATGGGTTTATCTGAGGATACAGAACGGGCAGCGCTGAGCTGACTTTACAAACGCACTTTCAACAGAGAGAGTTTAAGGAGACAAGGATTTATCTTTTATAGACATTTACTGACTTTTGAAAAGAAATTGATCGTTTATAATTCAACTACAAAAACCTAGGGAGGACATTCCCACCAGGGTTATTACAAAGACAGTAATGAGGAGATAAATTACTATTAGGTTAGCCTTAGACCTTAAAACATACGCAAATTATGAATATTAATGACCATTTAGGCAACGACCAAACTCTCTTTTAGTTATACAATAGACTTAAAGTAGATAACATTATCGATTGCTTTAGTTGTTTTTAAGACAGAAATAGCCATTTGTGCTAAATATTAGCACAAGCCTTCTAGCAAAAGACTTTATTGATCTCACAATGGAGAAATTTACTTACAACAGCGCTTAAGATAAGATTACACAGGAGGGTGCAAAAAGTGAGGAAATGTGCCATCAAAGAAGAAAATACGTTTGCAAATAGGTAATAATAATAAAAGAATAGAATGAAATAAATGTCTCTAAGCATCTATCAATAAACTGTATTCATCTCATTGAATAATATAAAATAAAGTCTGGAGAGCAAGAGAAAATGAATATCCAAAGACAAAAACGGATATTGAACAGGATGTGATATGAAAATGAAAAGGCTTTCAAGTTCGAGCACCACCAGGAGCTGGAGAAGAGGCTCTTATTATCGTACTGGAGTCTAGCCTGGCGTCACCAGTCTGACTCCATGTATGAGATACGTTGGAAGACAGTCTGGGATTGCACCGTTGCCTGGCTTTCAAATTCGGGACTAAGAACCCCATCGTAAACCAATCAGAGAAACACGGATGTGACGTAAACCCAGTAGAAAGAATCACAAAAACGTCCTTTTTAAAAAGAAAACTGGAGGACTGGACTGCTGTCCCAGAGTCTGGAGAAAGAGAGGAGAGGCACAGAATCCATGTTGCTTGAAGTCCAGTGTAAAGTTTCCACAGTCAGTGTTGGTTTGGGGTGCCATGTCATCTGCTGCTGTTGGTCCACTGTGTTTTCTGAGGTTGAGGGTCAACGCAGCCGTCTACCAGGAAGTTTTAGAGCACTTCAGGCTTCCTGCAGCTCATCAACTTTATGGAGATGCAGATTTCATTTTCCAACAGGACTTGGCTTTGGCACGTGCACACTGTGCCAAAGCTACCAGTACCTGGTTTAAGGACCATGGTATCCCTGTCCTTGATAACCCCATAGATATACCCCATAGAAAATCTACGAGGTATTGTGAAGAGGAAGATGCAATACGCCAGACCCAACAATGCAGAAGAGCTGAAGGCCACTATCAGAGCAACCTGGGCTCTCATTACACCTGAGCAGTGCCACAGACTCATCGAGTCCATGCCACGCCGCATTGCTGCAGTAATTCAGGCAAAAGGAGCAAGAACTAAGTATTGAGTGCTGTACATGCTCATACTTTCCATCTTCACACTTTGGCCAATATTTCGAAAAAACCTTTGATTGCATCGGTCTCAAGTAATATTCTAATTATTATTATTTTTATTAAGTCATTCCCACTGCTGCCTGTGGGGGGTGCTCCAGGCCAAATGCTGGGTGTGGCAGCTCCCCCTTGCTGTGGGCGGGGCTTTGTGGCTGCATTTATATTATTATACTTATTATTTTAAGTTTTTATTAGAATGTGAAGCTAATTAGAAACACATTTTCACCACCATCAAAATTACTAGTGTCAGTTTCTTGTCTTGTTTTCCTAACCGCTCTTGGTAATAGTTTATATTAAATTATAATCAGAAGGGAGTGCAGCATTTTATTTTAGATGATTTTTGCCTGTTGCCTCCTTTGTTTGCCTTTTTATATTGTTTTAGTTCTAATATAACTCCATGGTTATGTACAGTAGGATTTCCCATATAGCATTTGATATAAGGCGTATGATTCGGTGAACTACAGACAGACAGTATTCACGGCTACAGTGTGTATGATTGATGTCTCCTGTAAAAATCACACTCTTTGAGAAGCTCTCTATAAAGGGTTTCCATGGCGATGCTGTGCAGTTTGGATTCTCTCCGACCTTCGACAAAAGCCTGAGACGGTCACTAAAGATGGCCAAGGTAAGATCTGTCTGAACATGAGAGCGTATGGAGCGACGATCAAACTGTTTTGTAGAATAAAGTTCAGATCTTTGACAACTTCAGCTGATACACTGCATATATAATGTGTTATGTAACGGTTTAAGGAGGAACAGTCTGTCTCTGTCTGAGGCTCTGGGGGATGTTCTGTCTCCTCTCGTTTCTTCTTGAGTGTTTCCTCGGTTCGTAAGTTACGTCTTAACAGCAAAGACCCGATAGAATCTCAAGACCTTCTGCGCATGCTCAAGGCCTCCCTAGGTTTGACTCCAGCAGGGGGCACTACAGGCTAAAGTGCCCACCCACGTGTTTTTATCAATGATCTTTCAGCCTAAACACAACATTAACAAATCCTTAGTCATCAATGGATGGTTTCATCTCGCAGAGCCATAGTTTAGACAGATATCTCCTTTAATAAACAAAAATATGTAGATTTTGTGGTAATTTGATCCGGGGGTGGGGTCAAATGAGCTGCTTCTGGCTCCATGAGGAACAATCATGAACTTCTATAATTATATTTGACAATTCTGTGGTTTTTGGTGGTTCTGGGTTTGATAGGGATTTGATAAGGATTGATAAAAAAGAAAAAATATTATATACATTTCATAAGAACTGTGTAATTAATGGTGTTTATTTCAGCTTTAAATCTGGTGGTTCTGACCCTGTCCCTTGAGTAAAGTGAACCACAGAAGATGATCAAAAAATACCCAAAGCTTCCAGAATATTCTTTATACAAACGATTAGAAAACATCATGAAATGTCTGTAAATGGTAAAATTTTGTATTTATATGATATTGTTTTTTTTTTTTACACAATAATCACCAAAGCTAGAGGTAGCCGACTTGACCCCGCTCTGACTGTCTGTGTCCTGTTTAAAGGACAAAATGACCGTCCTCTTGTCTGAGCACCGCGCCGTGTTAAAGGGGTCAATCTATGAGTAATTAGCAGAACTGCGCTGACGGGGATTTATGGATGAGCCACGGTCTGCTCCTCTGCTCCAGTGGTGCTCTTCATTCAAGTCCATTTCACGGCTTTTAATTAACCACAACTTTGACCACGACTGAGCGGGACAGATGTGGTGACGGTGATGCTCTAAAGGGGGACACTGCAGCAAAACTCAAGACTTTTATTTTCAGGTTTGGGTTCAGTTTGCGCTGAACATTTAAGCTTTCACCTGGAAACAAACCCTTTAGCATCAATAACCGCTTGGAGTCTTTTGTGGTAGTTGTGGATGAGGCTATTTACGTGCTCTAATGGCAAGTTTGCCCATTCTTCTTGGCAGAAAGCCTCCAGTTCTTGTAAATTCCTGGTCTGTTGCGTGAACTGCACTTTTGAGATCTCCCCAGAGTGGTTCAATGATATTGAGGTCAGGAGACTGCGATGGCCACACCAGAATCTTCACTTTATTCTGCTGTAGCCAGTGACAGGTCGGTTTGGCCTTGTGTTTTGGATCATTGCCATTTTGGAACATCCAAGTGCGACCCATGTGCAGCTTCCGGGCTTTCATCTTCTTTGAAAAAATGGTCAAAACATCTAAATTTCAGTCAGAGTATAGTAAAATGCTTGTATATGACTCTCCTGTGGATCCACTTTTGCATGTGCTACTCGTTTTGCAAATGAGTTTTAATATGAAAACATACAATGCAATATATATTTTTCTCATTTTTGTGTCAGTATCTACAGCACAAGTTTAAAATGTACAGTATATCTCTACATTACTATACTCTAAGTAACACGATGACGCGGGTAAACACACTGCTAGCAAAGACATGACAGTATATTGAATGAGAAGTAGAAAACCTACCCGTGGTCTCACCAGTTACCTTGAGGCTGTGTCTGTGGGCTGCATCCAGAACGGCAGGGACCAGGTCTTCAGAGGGTTCTCCGTGATCATCTGCCACTCCAGGAGGATACCAGGACAGCACCAACACGCCTGCAGCACACATGAACAAGAGAAAACTTAAGACACGACTGCAGCACACATGAGCAGGAGAAAACTTAAGACACGACTGCAGCACACATGAGCAGGAGAAAACGCTCAGAAACACCGTCAGAAGCAATGGGTGTCCAGGGCCCATGTCCAGATGGAGCCAGGCTAATGGACAGGATCACTTGGCTGGAGGATTGACTATGGAGATGTCCTGTATATGAATGCTCATGTGCAGTGTCTTGGGTTCTTGGACAGTGTGCATCATGGGGCTTCATAACCAACAGTAGGCCTCTGTCTCACCACTGTTTGGTGTATTCAAAAGTGAATTGGGTTGGATTTCATGTACGTCGACTCGCTCATTGGTGTGTTTTTATTAACAAGGCAATTATTAGAAGGCTGCCGGCTTATTTACCCTGTCATTTAAATGTGAAACAGAGTCACCTTGCAGTATGTAGTACCTAAAGTGCGGAGTGGACTAGGAAAAAACTGCTTTTAGTTACTCCGCTCCATCCACTTGGAATTTACTACGGAAGGACTTAAAAATCACTGGCCTTGCCCCTTTGAATAGTTCAATCCAATCCAGATCATCTGTTTGTGAATGTTTTAACTAATGCTTAGCAATGATGTGTAATGATGGAAGTTCTATTGAAGTTTTGTGTTGCTGCACGTCTTGGCCAGGTCAAGAGATGGGACTAACCTGGTTAAATAAAAGGCAAAAAAAAAAAAGAAAATAGCCTATTGTGCAGGTTTTGGGGTGATGGGGGAAACCGGAGCACCCAGAGGAATCCCAAACATGGGGAGATACATGCAGATTCAACACAGACAGGCCAGGAATCGAAGCTGGGACCTTCTTGCTGTGAGGCAAGAGCGCTAACCACTTAATATTCTTAAAGCCACCATGGCGCTTTAAGAATTATTTGGCCTTAATTTGATTAATTAAATATGTTCCAGTGGAATAAGTATTTTGCACTCAATGTTTATTCTTATATCTTTTTTCCCCATAGTTTATTATTTATCATTATTACAAGTTTATGCTTGTATGTTGCACGAGAACATTGTCTGATGCCTGTCTTGTTAAGGACTACAGATGGAAATTAACATGGTGCTAAATCTGGTGCAGCCATCTTTTTAATGTAACTGCACATTGTCCTTTAAATAAATAAACTAAACTAAACAATGGCAAAAAATTCTATTCTGATTCTGAATTTAGTGCAAAAAATTATTCTTCTGCTTGATTTTTTTTCAATTTACCTGCTCAACTCAAGGGCAAAGAAACTTTCAAGAAAATTCTAATTATTCCTAGATTACTTTCTGCAGTGTAGAGTTATATAGGCCCCTGCTCCATCTGAGCCTGATTACATCATCACATTCTACACTGTGAAAGCGACCCATTTACCTGCAGCGGCCTCCTCGATCTGAGACATGTGACTCTCCAGCACGCTGGGATCCCTGGAGCTGTATGGCCCAAGCTCCGGGTAGAAACTGGCCGCAATGTCGTCCGGCGGCGAGTGCTTGCCCTGGGCGTGACTGGCCGCGATCTTGGGGTCCCAGTGAGGCACCAGCACGTGATCCCAGTGAACGTACTTGGTGTCCACGCTCGGGGCCCCGTACCACAGGTAGTAGAAGATATGCACGTCGTAGAAGATGCTGTAGTCGCGGTCCGATCTGGTGAACACCACTTTGGTGTCGCCGTTTCCCATGTTTGCCGATTGGGGAGTTGGCGCCGCGAGGTCTTTCTGGTCATGCCGCCGCCGGTTCGGGTGCCCGCCCTCGAAGTCCAAGCCCGGGGCCATGTCGGAGAAACCATCACTGGGTTTGAGCGTGCGGAGGCCCATCATGGTCCCAAAGATGAAGAGGGTGAAGAGGAAGAGCGCCACCAGAGCCTTTCGCCGCAGTCGAGTCATGGTCTCGACCTGGAGCAGTGACATGTAAGGTGCACATCAATAGGGAAAATATAGATTTGGAGATATCAATTTGAAACTTTACCTGGATAATTAGATATTAATGAGGAGAAAATGGATTACATGTTTTATGTTTTTAAATGGAAATAAAGCATTTTATGCGCAAAAATGACCAAAAAGGCATGTGCAGTTGTGCTCAAATGTTTAACATACCTTTTTAATCTTTTGGGCATTTTTCATAGAATATGAATGATAACCCTTTTTTTTTCCACTCCTGGTTATTGGTAGCCTGGCCTTAGCTATCCATAAACTCCGGTCAATTATCATTTTCCCTACATGTACGTCTGGGTCTGATCTCAGTCCGACGGTCGGACCATTCAGCGAGCGGGGGAGGCGGGTGTTGTAGGCCAGGCTAGCGAGTGGGTAAAATCAGATCCAATCGTTTCAAACTTTAAAAGGAGTTGACTCCTCCCACCTGAAAACGGAGCTCAATTGTGTAGGGCCAGACCCTCTGTACGAAATGAGTACGAAGGGATGGTAAGACCAGGCTAGGTTATTGGTAGTTATTGTCAAAGAACTGAGTTTACTCTTTTGGAATCATGATGAAACAGAAACTACTGAATTGTCCCTGATTTGTTTCAAGATGCAAAATATGTAAAGTTTTGATCAGGGACATTTGGCTAGTTTCTCTAGTTGAAAAGCGCAAACAATAGATGACATGATGATAAATGGCTTCACGCAACCACTAACCATGAGTGAAATAAAGGTTTTTGATATTTTATGACATGTATAATGTAAACTTTTGAGCACAACTGTATTTTTATGGCAAAAGCTAAATAATGGATAGAACCAGGTTTAAATATATGATTTTATTTTCATGATGATGATATAGCTAGTTAAGTCAGTAGTGAGTCAGTAGTAGTGAAAGAATCTGTCAAAAAAAAAAACAGAGGAAAAAAAAATAAATTTTGTTTGTTTGGTTAAAAACTCAATAAATCAAGCATAAATTAGATATTGAAAAATCCCTCTCAAACAAACCATCAAAATATTGTCCAAGAATGGAAAGTTTGAAGTCTGTAGGAGCTACTAAAGTGCATATTTTCGGTGTAATGAAAAGCTCATTTTGAGAAAACAGGCAGGTTTGCAAATTGGCCACAGCAAGAAAATGTAATTTCTTCACCTGCAGCGTCTCGCATTAAGGAACAGTTTAGTCACTGGTTTTAAAACAGACTGAGAATGTGACATTGACAATAATAAATATCTCAATATTTTTTGGACTTTCTCCCGAAGGATAATCATGTTACGTTTTTGCAAACTATAAGTGTATATACTGTATATACTGTATATATGTATTCACAGATCCGGATTTCTTTCTGTATTCTATTCTCACATGTATTATTTGTTATTGTTTTATTAAGATTGCTATTTTAAGATTGTTATTTATATTGTAAGATACTATTTGAGCTAATGTGACAACGGAATTTCCCTTGTGGATCAATAAAGTCTGTCTAAGTCTAAGTCTAATAAGAGATGCCCATGTAAAACTTTAGCTATTAGTTGAGCACAGCAGTTACGCTCCACTTCCTTTTGAATTATTAGTGGTGTAAGTGGGATCGTCTTTCTGAAAGAGAACGTGTTATCAGAGCTGGCTACCAGAAATAGGCTCATACATTTACACGAGAATCGATTGCATTACAGTGCACAGTAATCTAGCTTTTCTGAAAAATACATTCCGTTTTATATTGTAAACTTTATTGCCTGGTGCATATGGGAAACATTTTGGGACATTGTATACCTATTTTATTGTGAATGCAAATCGTCTCCAGCCCTTTCAAATAAAGTAGTCAAACCTACAAATACGTGATCTCTTTGTGCACCAAAAGAATGAGTTTATGAATCATGAAATGGACTAAAATGAGCCTAAAACTAAATTAAAAGTGGTTAATGAGACTAAAATATGCAGATATTTTGAATGGCTCATAAAAACTACACAAAAATGAAAAGAAGGGAATATAATCATGTGGACTTGAGCCTCATATCTTTTAAATCCACTGCCAAAGGAACAGGTCTGTGCTGTGTTCATGTGCATGAATACAATCACACAAAGGGAATGTTCCCTACAATCATTTTAGATTTAGCTGAGAAAATGTATATGGGCATGTTGTCGACTAAAACTGACTAAATCTGGACTAAACCTAAATTACATTTTCGTCAAAACACTAAAACTAAACTAAAATATCCAGTCAAAAAATGTACACTGTCCTAGATTTAGCTTGTTCTGTTGAGCCCTGTCGCTGTCTGTGGTGCTGAACAACGCTGCTTCACCCACACGCCGTGAAAGCAAAGCCACAGCACGGTCAATCGTCGATCTGAAAGCCAAAAATCCTACAATCTATGCAACAGTAACGCTTTTAGCAAAAATACATTCCGGGTTATTGCGATAGAAGCATGTGCATGTGCTTCGATAGTCTTTCCACTCAATTCCAAGCCATCTTTGCTAAATCCCAACATAGCACGCAACAGTTCGTCCGTACTGGAAATCACAAACGCAAAACGTACATATAACGATACCTTTTAGTCCCCAATCGTCCGTTTGTTGCTTGCAGTCGTCTTCAACCCATCTTCAATGGCGAATACAAGCGCAAAACCCGAGCCAAAGCTGCAAAAGCGTAAATATATCGCTCGAAGACGGAGGCGAGCGGGGCATTTCCGAGAATAACATAAGCGGTAGGCGGGACTAGCCTTGATCTGAGGCATCTGATTGGCCGGTGGGTCGTCTCAAACCACGCCTATTGGGTAAGAGATGAGGCGGAAGTGTGGGGTCCCGGAAGTCGCTCACGTTTTAGCAGATTTAATTTTGATTTTTATTTTTGAATTTTTTTGTTTTGGTTGAAAGGTTTGGCTCATAGATGGTGTGGAATAAATCTAATAAATACATAGGTAAAATAGTAGCGTATTTCTGCTGGTTACTAAAAAAAATATTAGTGGTAGAAGGTCATCAAGGGACTTTATATTAATGAAGTAATGTAGTTATATTTTATGATGAATACTTTTTTACTTCAGTACATGTTACAGCAGAATATGTACTTTCTACTGCACTACATTATTAAACTGCAGTAAAAAAGTAAAAGTATTTTGAATCTAAAGCTGCAGTAAAGTCGTTCTGATCAGAAATATCTGAATTTTAAAGTCACACCAGTGGTTCATTCGGTCTCTGTTTGACCTGTTTTAGTCCTAGTTTAGACCTGGTTCAGACCTAGTTTTACTGACTCAAATCAAGGGCAAATGTAGCCTACTTATTTAAAGAAAAAAATACCCTGGTGAAAAAAAAAATATATTTAAGTATATTATTACTATATTCTACTTTTCATGAATATATTTTAAATTGACCAAAATATATTTCAACTTGTAAGGAATTAATTTCAAGTATAATGTAAATATATTTATTAAATTCTGCTTCAAAGATATTTTGTACCAAGTATATTTTTGAAACACTTTTAAAAAATATATTTAAATAAAATATTATACAAATGTGCTAAAAGTATAATATTGAAAATATACTTTTTATACATCACTTTAATTATATACTTTAAGTATATTTGTTATAAACATACTTTGAGTATACATTTTGATAATGTACAGAAAATATATTAAAGTAATATTTTTACAAATAAAAATACAAATTAAATATATTTGTGTAGAATACTTTCAATAAATTATAATCGGTTATTACACATGTATTGTAATAATGCAAACAGAGTTAAAACTGCTATATATTTAACAAGTATTACAAATTACAATGCAGATACATTTAAAATGTTTTAAATTATCTACAAGACTATTACACATACATTATTTGTACATTTTAAATATGAAGGTAGTGTAATTCCAATGTGTTACTCAATGTAAAGGTATACACAAATCATAATAGACTTAAAGTGTACAAAGTATATTTAAAATTGTTCCACTTTAGTACATAAAAATAGACTAAGTGCACTTAAAATGCAATTTTATTTCAATTTAAGTTACACTTAAATAGATTTAATACAAAATAAGTTGTTCCAAAATAGCACACTTAAAATTAACTTTACCAGTATATGGTA
>OMNZ01094413.1:0-19778 GCA_900303255.1 Lesueurigobius sanzi
GCAAAAGTATGGAGTAGCATTTGTGTCAAAAATTGAAATTGAAATTTGTGACAAAATTGTTGTTTTTTTAATCATGAATGCAAATATATGGAGAATAAACACAGATTGCACATAGAAGGCCAGGTTTATAGCCTTTTATGTTTACAGAAGCGTAGTGGAATAAGTGCTATATGAGCGGCTGGGATTTTGTCAAAAATAAACATTTTTACAGTATCTACAGCCTTTACTTTCCATCTCCTGGACCAGGTCTAACCACAAAACATGTTTCTAATGTCAGCCTTCATTATTGATGTTTTACATACAGCTTCTATCATGATTATTTCATTGATATGACTCTACTACAGCATTCAGATGATACTAGTTCAATGTGTTATGAAAGACAAGTCCAAGCTCTTGATGGTGCATCATGAGAAGAGACTAGAAGCAATAAAATAAAATAAATGTCAGGCAAAAAATAATACAGAGAAATGCCCTTAGACCTACAGACCTTATTTTTGACACAATTCATGTAATGACTAATGCCCTGTGGACACCCTGTGGACACCCTGTGGACACCCTGTTATGGCCAAGTTTCAATGTATTTTAGTGTGAATGCACCGGTGTCGGATGGATGTCGAAATTCTAGCCCCAATATTACTTAGTATCGGATCGAATCTAAAATCACTGGTGTCGGCCTTCCCTACCATTGAATTCTAAACTGTCCTCCTCTTATACTGACCTATAATGTGAAGCATGAACTCTACTATTCTCATTGGTGAATTCCCCCCTCAGAGCAGTGCAAAGGGTTAAACCCATTTTCCGACATGGTGCGTGTCTCGCTCATATTCGCACGTGGAGTGTTTATTGCCTCCCAGTCTGAAATGAAAACCTATTAAATGCGACTTAGTGCCACTTTGATTTGCAATGAGCAGCCGGCGTCTCGGAACCACCACCCGCCCGATGAGGTTGTAAGGCACCGAGGCGGCCCCCAACTTTGGATAATGTGAACCATTGCATTGAGACGTAAGCCACAATTCCACCAGCGCATACAAATGTAGCTGAAAAGGCGACGAATGTGGAGGTGTGTTTGGTATGAAGAAGGCAGCTCTCTCTTTAGTGTCCTTCCCTCACTGTCAGAAAGCAGCCAAGGTTTCTTCTCAAAGGACCCAGCACAAAAAAACCTAGCCTGAATAAGTCTCTGAGAGCGGTTTAACAAAGGCTCAAAGTTAAAAAAAAAAACTAAAAAAAAAAAAAAGGACCTTGCATTCACTACTGGATGGATTTATTTTTCTGAGGTGGGGAAATGCATTTAAATGAGTTGTTGTTGTTGTTGTTGTAGTTGTAGTACAGTGGGTTCAGGAAGTACTGCATCCCCTTCATTCATTCCTATGCTGTTGAAGCCTGATACTGAACATTTTCAAGGAATGGGCAGTTGTCGCCTTTCGTATCTCATAATATTTAAACAAACTGGAAACCTTGAAAACCTGAAAAATATGGTGCCTGTTTTCTAGTCATGGAAAACACATGGAAACTGAGAAATCATGTCAAATGTCCTGAAACCCCCCCATGATCATGTTACAGTGGTCATTGATGCAGGAGGCTTTTCTTTTCTCTCAAAAGCAGTGGATCAGGACCCAAAAGTTGCGAACCATTGTGCTAAAACACACACACACTCACATGTCTAGGCCCCAAACTCTTCAGACCCAAAGAACTGTAGGCTTTATACCACCATTTTTAACTCTAAAGTGTCCTGAAAAATCCTTGAAGATAATTTCAAGTAAAGACAGGGAACCCCGCAGTGATTCTCAAACATTTCACAAATATTTCACTTTATTAAAAGGTACAATGCGTAACTAGATAGACACGGAAAATGCTACTTTTGCAGTGAGCAATCAAAGAATGGATTTGGATAAGGATGTAACCTTATTAAACCATATTTGGCAGCCTTTAACATGTCAATGGAGACGAGCAGGTCAGGTCTTAGGAGAGGTGCACGCTCACAGCAAACATGTGGTCTGTTTGTTGAAGGTATTCTTCAACAATAAAAAAGATCTGGAATAAAATAAATGCTTGTTTTATTCTATTTATTGGGTGAAAAGCTGCGCGGTGTACCTTTAAGTAAAAGGGTCTAAAATAGACCTAAACCGGGCAAGCTGTCTAAGCTGGGTTAAATAATGTCTAAATCAGAAACACACATAACCAAAGAGCATTCCTGAAGCATAAAATAAATGATCTCAGACGAATATGAAGACATTACTAGTACGCATACCACGCTTTGAGAACCACTCTGTGAGATTCTGATCAACACAAAACAAATGGTTGCAATTTTAGTATTACTGTGACACAATGAAATACAAATAGTAGTAGTACATCTAGAGTCCATCTCTGCTGTACATCACTTTTTTTTTTTTCCAAAAACAGCTTCAATAAATTAATTCTTTATTGCAATTATTCTGAATGAAACATATCCAGATTCAAAATACACCTTTTTGGGAATAAATGCAAGAGCCGTGTTCCGTTGGAAATACCTGCTCAAGTGAATGCACAATTACACAATGACCCTCCAGGCTGGATTTGTACAGAATACATAATGTCTCATTGTATTATGTTCCGCTGTGTGATTAATGCATGTACATGTCCCTTTCCGGTGTCCACAGGGGCCAGTGGTGGCTGTGCATAAGAAGACAGGCTGCAGACTCAGGCTATAGGCAAAGAGGCAGAGGGGTGCATCATACTCACCTGTTCTGGGGCGGGATATCCTGCAATCCTACCAAATCAGCTGTTGAGAGAGGTTAGTGCACAGAGGGTAACTGCAGGCCTGGTCCACGAGGAATGGGTTTAAAGCATTATGTGATTATATGTTGTTGTAGTATTGTAGTAAGGACCAGTGAAGGGAGTACAAGGAAAACTTTTTTTTTTTTTTTTTTACTTTTAAGTGAATTTGATAAATTATAGTATTGACTTCACTACATTTTCGAGCATACAGTATACATATTTGTATTTTCTACTCCACTACATTGTTGAACTAGATTAATAGTAAAAGTATTTTAATGTTGGTTCAAACCAAGGGTCTCCCACTTATTTAGAGCTGAGGGCTACTTCAAGGGCATTATTGTGCACCAGTTTAAATATATATTTGTCCAAAAGATTTTAATTTACACTGTTTAATAATTGGATGTTAACCATATCATGTGTTTAAAGCAAATACTGAGTCACAAGAGCAGAGATAACTGTATTTTTAACAATCAAAATGCATGAAAATGAACTGTCTGAATGGCTACTGGGGATGCCCCAAAGGGCCCCTGGCTGGTGCCAGAGGGCACAGGGTGACACTTATTTTAACCTAATCAGAAACATCACAATAATAAAGTCTGAAAACACCAGTGACACATTTTGTGTCTTGTTCTTCATTAAAAAATATTGCACATTTAACTCTTTCAATAGTTTGTAGATAAAAGGTTCCTAAACTGTCATCTGTACTTGGTAATTGAAGTGTTGTGATGTTTTTCCTCTCATCCAAGAAGCTTTGTCAGCAGTGCACTAATGATCCATTTGTTTGGCAGCAGAGCGAATGTAGCCCTCAGTCAGAGGGGTTTAACTTTGTCTTAAAGTGGACACTATTATACTTTGACTAAAGTAGAATTTGCACTTGCTAATTGGATACTTAAGACTAGTTCATACTTTGCTCCTGTTTACATGCTTAAGTTGAAGGTAGGGTATCAAAGATTTTGTGTAAATATTTTACGAACATGACCGGTCTGTCCCAGTATATGAGGTCAACATGTTCAAGTCAAATATTGGTTTTACTGATTGTAATGTTCATTTATTCACAATTCCAAAAACATTATTCGATGATATGAAAGTTGTATATCTTTATATTTTATGTTTTTCCAACGACAAATAGCTATAATCAGCTTCAAAGTAACATTAAGGGACTCTTTCCTACTCCCACAATCCTAGCACCAACCAGTTCCTAATGAGTGCTGGTGCAGCACTGGTGGTAGGTTCTTTCAAATGATGAATGGCGTGTAATTTGTAATTTGCAGCTTAAGGCAGCCCAAGTTCATTAGTAGCCTACTCAATTTAAGTACTTCTTCCACTACTTTTTTGGATTAAGATTAATCACACACAAATAGTATTACTATAGGAATGGGTGCAATTGTGTACATTTCCATAGAGAAATGTTGCTCTGTGTCAGCATTGGATTAGATGGATTCATCAGGTTAACAGTTACTCATTTGCTGGCCTCTAGTGGTCAATAGGGGCTTTTTTAAAATGTAACCTTTATTTTGAGATTAAAAACCTATTTTTTCAAGGGAGTCCTGGCCTGGCTTGATACCAACAAAAGCAACTTGTTTAGCTGCACAAGCTAAATGAACATTTAGAGACTTGTAGAGGTGGGCCTACATTTTAGCTCTTCTGTTGAGGTGCATCTTTCTTTTAGGATTTGTAAATACTTCTCAGGCTGCTGCAGTTAACCTCATCACAGTAATCATCATTAAAGCAAGAAAGTAGAGCGCTTAAGCAGACAAAGACACATGTTCAAAGTTTTTAATAATTTCTGTACAACAAAGAGAAAAAACTTCCATATAGATTTATATAAACTCAAAAAAGATTCTGAAGGTATGATATAAATATAAAGTACAACAATATTTCAGCTTCACTAACGTATTAAAGAATATAGCAAGGTCTGAGCAAGTCAATGCAGTCGATCCAGTTTTACAAAATATCCATCTTCAACCAGTACAAAGTTCATCTGAACAGCAGGCTAAGAATTCTCATAAAAAAAGCTTCAACAGGCGTCGGGGCGCAGTGTACAGGGGGCAGAGTCTGTGACGTGAAATGGACGGACTACATTTCCCAGGGTGCATCTGTGAGTCAGCTTACAAAAGGGTCGTGCTATTTGAAAAGAATGGCTTTTGTTCAGAAGCGGGTTTATGTCACAGAAATCGACAAGTGATCTGGTGGGTCAGCTATATAAACAACTAACTAACTTTGGGGTATTTTCATTCAATTACAGCCTTGTTTTCATATTGTGGGAGTAAAACTTGGCTACTTTTATCATTTTGTCCTAAATATTGTATCCTTTTAACTACTACTTCTTGCTTTGACAAATGTTGATTTGTGAGATCTTGTCATCACAGGCCACAATCTCTATTTCCTGGCAACGCTCAGTAACTTGTCCTAAATAGTACAAAATGCCAGATAACATCGCTCTCTCGGTGACACAAATATCAGCTTCGGCACTAAGTTCACTTGGGTTTAGGTCCCTACGGGGTTCTACATTGGCTTCTTTGATTGTAGCAGTGAGATGTTTAGTGTTTCGTGTTCGGAGCCCCATCCAGTGAGCTCTAATCAGCTCGTGGCGTTGAGCCGTGATCGATCAGAGGTGGGGAAAGAAAGCCCAGGCCGGTCTTGTTAAATGTAGCCTCAAAGCATCAGTGATTTACCAACCCAACGCTAGGCTAACGTCAACAATCAATGTTACTTAAACGGAGTGTAATTGAATATTGATTAGGATGGGCTGACCTGCGTGTGCATTATTTTAAGCACACCCCATGCTTTCTCCAGGCCTTGTGCTGATTGGCTAACTTGTCCTACTGAGGCCTACATTGTAGAATTATCCAAAACAAAATAAATAAAAAGAAAAACAATAATTTAAGATGTTTACATTTTTACATAAGAATATTGAACTGGGCTGGTCAAAATAAACGCCAACGACCAAACCCAAAATTCATGACCTCCTGGATTAGAGGCTTTGTACCGTCAGTATATTTTGGCCCACCTTCGGGACAACAGTGCCACCTGCTGTCCCCAGTGAGTGGTGTAGTGGTCAGTCATGTCAAGGCTATAAAGTCACATTCACATTTCATTTTCAGGGGAGAAGGTTCGGAAAAGGCAGAGCTGCTCCCAGACACAACCAGCCAGTGCTCGACTAAAATCCAACACCTGCTCATCCATGTACAGCTCTGGAATCATCTTTGTCCCGTTAACATGCGCTTCACAAACTGCAACATGCCACTATACGCTCATCTTCACTTCAGTTGACTTGCCGTGTCATTCAGGGTAATTGGTAGCAGCGGTGACTATGGTTGTAGCTATATTGTGCCTTTTTCAGGGACAATTCCCATTACTGTATTGAAATGAATCATTGCACAATACAATCTAAGCCCACTTGTGTCACTTGAGCACTGCTGGAGTGACGCTTTGGGCCTGGAGCAGCTCTGCCCTCTTCCCACGCCCTCCTCTAGTGTCGAACATGCTGTGCGTCGGAGGGAGAAGGCTAGGCTAAAGGCTAAGGCATCTCTTGCTGTCCTGTGCTCTGTGTAGAAGTCGTGTTTTCTAGAACCTCCATCCTAGACCAAGAGCTCGAAGGTTTCTGCCGTTTGTCACGAGGTGCTCGGCTGCGGTCGTCCCCACTGGAGCAGCAGTATTCGGGGGGCGCGTGTCCTTTATGTGAGCATGTAGCAGTAGAGCGCGTAGAGCAGAGCCATGGCAGCGCTGTAGAAGAGCAGGAAGTCTGTGGACAGGAGCGACGACTGGGAGGACAGGGGCTCTCCCACCTCCAGGGCCAACAGTGCCCCCACACAGCGCAGCACAGAGGACAGCTTACAGAGCAGCACATCAGAGCATAGACACATGTCCATCTGGACACGGGACAAGAGGGACGAGTTAGAGACTCAAGCCACAGAGAAAGCACACAGACGTCAGCACAGAGGTCCCACACAGTTTCTCACACAATGACATGCTCTTGTGAATTCTGGGGCATTGTTAAAAAACGTCTATTGTAAAAAAATAGGACAGTCAGTCAGGACAAGGACCAGGGGGTACAGACCAAAAATATCTTTAAGACACATTCTTTACAGTGACTTTGAGAGTTTAACAAAAGCTGACTTTCACCAGTGGTTTTATTACCCACTGATCTGTCAATGTTGATGAGGCCAATTCAGTAAAAGTTATAGCAATAGCTCGAGGTCATGTGAGAACGATCATTGCCAAGTTGTGTCCTGGTTGGTCTGTTTTACAAAATAATAGTGATATATTTTCAAATGTGTAGGACCGCTGTGTTGAGCTTCTTAGTACACAACATGTTCAGCAAAACATTTATGAAACACTAAAGCAGCCATAATTACAAAGATATTAAACATAATTATTCATATTTACTGGATTTTTCAATTTGTTCATGAATTATGGCAGTTTTAGTCCTATGCAGATTTGTAGCTTACTTTTAGGAGACTCTATAAGACACTTTTTATACGCAGAACCAGGAGTCATTCATTATACAAATACTGCTACGTTTTGTGCATTGGTAAATAGGTGCGCAACTGTCTCAGGCGCACGTGCTTTTACTAATAAACTTCTACAGTGGGAGGTTTGACAGGACAGATTAAAAGAAGATTACCTCTGGGACTCCCAGTTTGCGACAGGCGGTGATGAAGTTCTCCACGTTGAGCCGACACTTGGCTGGACTGAGTTTTGGCTGAAAAACAAAACAAAGTGAATTAATGATGTGTTTTCTTGTGGGGAATTGAAGACAAGGCAATTTAAACTGAATGAAGATGAGTGTCCCGCCTCATTCATCCGTTTCTTGACTTGATTTATGCAGAGAAGACGCCAATATATCTCAGAGATGACAAAGCAAAAAGCATAGGACAATATGAAATCATCTTTACGATGTGTTTTTAGGAAGTACCTAATATTATACAGTAAAACTGAATCTGAAAATGTATGAATGGCATTCAAGTCTTGTTATAAAAGCCTTTATCCAATATGTTCTTGCCTTTAATCCTTAAACCTCCCGTCAGGATCAGTGGGTGCAGAGCTAAAGTACCTACTGTACGCATCCTGAGGCTGAGTGATGGAAGGTGCACCAGTTTACTGTCAAAAATACTTGCACACAATAACTAGAGCAGAGCTGAAGTGTAATATCATGACCTCAACTGTTTGAGAACCATCCTATTCCTTTGCCACTGTCAGGCCAAGCATGTCCACCTTCTAAAGTCCTGCCCCACAGTTAGAGAACCATAATCTCTTATCAATCTCAGTCTGGTGTGGTTTACAAGCATCCCACACCTCATCATTTTAAAGCCTTAAAGATAAATGTCCACTCGCTGGCCCACAGTTTGAGAAACACTGATATAAAACAAACTAAAACCTGCTTTTCATCCCACTACTGAGATTTAACCTGATGCACATTCTCCAGAGGCGCTGGAATAAAGTCCCCTTTGAGACAAATGCAGCAGCTTTGCTCACTTCAATCGACTGTACTACTGTCCACATCTGACTTTCTTTTGCTGGACAAAAGAGGACATAGTTTAAATCAGTGTGGTTGATGCAGCCCCTTCACATTCACGTTTATTTTAGCGCACAGGAGAAAACACTGGGCAGGAGACTGGGCTGCACTCGCGCCTCACAGATGACGGGGAACGCTGTCTGACCTGATGTGGATGAGCTGGACAGATCAGCTGACTGCTCCACTTTAGTGTTGCATGTGGCAAAGTTTAGGAGAGTGAGAGAGACAGAGTGAGGATGCCTTATCAGACCCGTCACTGTAACAATACGGTGATTGACAGAACTGATTGATACTGGGCCATGGCAGCTGCGGGGCCCCACGGTCTGCATACACACAGATTTGGCTCCAAGTGGGCGACCGAACAACAGCACCCAGGAGCCCCTTAGATGTGGTCAGCACTCACCACTGCTGGGGAGGGGATGTGGATGATGGACACTGATCGGGGCCGGATGTGGTTGACCAGCTGACAGAGCACAGTGCCGTTGGACAGGGCCTCTCCCAGGTCCTCAGGAAGACTTATCTTCAGACGAGACTCCAGACTCTGGGGAGGCAGCACAGCTAATTAAATGTTGTTTTGCTAACACTTTATAATTCATCATTTATGATTTTATCATCATTTGTTTTATCATTTATAAGAACAGTACAAAAATAGTGATTAACATTATTGCTCAGACTTAAGACGACAAATCTCTTTCCTACTGCGGACACAGGTAAACAGGTGTGCAGTGTTACTACGGCAACATAAACACCATCTATTAAGGTGTATACAAATTAAACTTTTTAATAAATTACATAGTAAGCATTTGACAATTCATTACGAATGCTGAATAGCCACTATGACGTTTTGCTGTTGCGGTTTTATTTTTTCCTCAATTACATGGTATGCAGAGATTTTTCAAATGGGCTGAGTTCAATTTAAGCCCTGATGAAGACCTGGTAGGGTTGAAACATGTTGGCTTGGCCAGGGTGCCTGGATCTGTAGTTTTTTAGGGTGGGTTGAGCTTTTTTTTCTTGAACAGTTATCTCCAGCTTTGTCTCCAGTCAACATTTGAAAATCTCTACAACGATGGTAATTCCTGGAACGACTGAGAACCTACAGAATCAATCAATTGGTGGAACAAATACAGCACAAACAGTTCTAATGGTGATTCAAATGTATTCTTCTGTAAACTTGAGCTTTAGTTCACACTGAAGAATAAGTCGAAGTGCTGTTATTCAAGTAAAGATTTGAGCCTCTGAGAACTCTTTTTACAATATTTGTTCGGACGTCTGAAAATACTGTAAGAGGCTGAATTGGTCACAGATGTGATACTGAGAAAGAGGAACAGGATTTGAATCCCTCAGCTCTGCTCAGGTCTCTGCACTGGCTTCCTGTCGCTCAGAGAATAGACCTTAAAACAGCTCTGCTTGTTCACAAGTCTCTTCATGGTCCAGCACCAAAGTACATCTCTGACATGTTAGTGCCGTATGAACCATCTCGGGCTCTAAGAACCTCAGGGAGTGGTCTCCTGCTGGTTCCAGAGTCAGGACTAAACATGGTTCAGTTTAATGCAGCAAACATCTGGAACAGTCGGCCAGAAGATGTGAGACAGGCCTCAACTCTGACAATGTTTAAATCCAGGCTGAAAACAGTACTTTTTAGCTGTGCATATGACACTGAAAGTATTTTATCTGCACATTATGTTTTATTGATTGATTTTATCTGCTTTCTTGTAATTTTATGAAATTGTGAAGCACTTTGAATTGCCTCGTGTATGAATTGTGCTCTACAAATAAATTAGCCTTGCTTTGAATGGTTTTAATGAAATGCATTCCAACATTTTTTAACTTTTCTGCTTGAAAGAATGTTGCACTAAAACTAAAATGTACTTTATAGAAACTGTACCTTTCGTATCTGTGTGATGTCCGGTCTGTCCTCTTTGGGCGAGCGCAGAGTTGTTCGAGATTCACTTCGTCCAGACTCACTAAGACTTAACCCTGACAATAAAACCCATTCATTGAATCATGTCTCATAAATTCAATAAACTACATCAGTTAGAGGTCAGAGTTGTCAGGACAAAGTACCTGTGGACTTGACAGTGGTGCGGGACGAGCTGCGGAACAGGAAGCTGTTGGGCTTTTGGGCCTGACCCGGAGGAGAGGTCTTCGGAGAGGTGGGGACATCTGGGACAAAACCAAAGAAGGTAAATGAAACATGATCCACGACCGTGTTTATGGAGCTAAACAGAACAGTCCAGTATTGATTCACAGCACCTGTCCTGCTGCTGGAGCGCTGCAGACACGGAGACACACTTCTCATTTGTTCTGCGCTCTGAAATACACAATAGAAACGTGAGAAAAGCACAGTTGTTTCACTTATTTCGCACTCGCCACCTTGAGGTAAAAGTGAACGGGCGCAAACGACTTTACTTACGGCACATCGCTGACGCAGGCTCGTGTGGGAGCTGTTGGTTTCTGGTGAGCTGCCACTAGAGGGAGACACAACACAGCTTATAGCCTCTCACAAGTGTAACTCATTGAGCTTTGTGCTGGGTATTTTATGAATGACACAAAAGAAAGCTAGCTTCAATATCATAAGGTTTAGACCATTTTTAAAGGAATCTATGCTGATTTCTGCTCAGATTATTTCAATATGTGTATATTTAAGTAAAAATATATATATATTTAAAGTTCATGATGTTTATGCCCGTGTCTGATTGTTATTTTGAGGGGAAAATGTTACCCTCAAAGCAAAACAAATGATTTACAACAACGAATGAACCAGATTTGTCATATTTTAGTGTAATTTGTTGTATCAATGGGTCTCACCTGACAAACAATTCGGACCCTCAGAGGAATTCTCAATTTAAACCTAAATATATCATCTTTTGAATGATCAAAAACCCAAAACGATCATGAGAAATGTGTCTATAACCCATGAATAGAGCAAACACAACACAGACCAAATAACCCCCGTCTTCTAATGATGCATAAATCCCTTTGTTTTACTGTAGGAAAGCCAACATTATAAGAGAAAACTCGATTCCACTGTCCTCCTCATAACCAAATCCCCAGTGGATGTATTCTCCATTAATTCAGCTGTTCATAATCCGTTGTGTTTAGTGCGGCTCACCCCGACAGACTTCCTGTGTGCGGCGCGGGGGTCACATGACTTCCCGTCTTGCTGGATGACCGCAGCAAACTGTGTGACAAAGTTTTGGAGTTAATTGAAATCAGTGGCAGCGCAGACGGACGCGCAGCTGGACCAACAGACAGGCTGACAGATAGGGAGCGGTCATGTGATAGCCGTGACCAATCGGTTCAATCGCCGACCACCCCCTCGGCGGCGCGTGACCCCCAAGCTGCTGCACTTTCACTGTTTGGGTAGCGGTCGCGCCGGGTCAGCAGATGAATGAAAGGCCTTGAGTGGCAGTAACAAATGCAAGGAGACGTCTCAATCAAAATAAAACAAAGGAGTGGAATGCAAATAGCTACATCGTGGAAGCTTCTGGGTTTTCTTGGAGCAAATGTTGGTGGCTGAGTGTTGAGTTATTTGGTACACAGTAAGAAAATTAAAGGCACAAAAATATCATTTAATCTGTGCTACACCTGTCCGAGGTCTATAGTTTATAGATTATGCCTCTACAAGAATCTACCAAAGCCAACAATGTCTGTTTATTACCAAAAAGGGGGGACAGGGGACAGGACTGCACTGTATTAAGGAGAGGATGAACGGGGCCATGTATTGTGAGATTTTGGCCAAAAACCTCCTTCCCTCAGTGGAGCCCCAGTCCCAGGGACATTGACAGTCATCATTAGCCTCTTCTATTTTCTGACAGTTGCTCCAACAGTTGTCCTTTTCTCACCAGGTGCTTGGCAATTGCCCCGTAGCCATTTACAGCTTCGTGAAGGTCTACAATTTTGTCTCTGGTGTCTTTTGACAGCTCTTTGGTCTTGCCCATGTTGGTAGTTAGACTTTTGACTGATTGTGGGGTTCACAGGTGTCTTTATGAAAGCTAAGAACCTCAAACAGGTGCTACTAAATTAGAATCATGAGCAGAGTGTAGTTGGACTATTTAAAAGCAGAATAACAGGTCTTTGAGGGTCAGAATTCTAGCTGATAGACAGGTGTTCAAATACTTATTTTCAGCTGTATCACGCAAATAAATTGTTAAAAATTGTTAAAAAATCATAGATTGTGATTTCTGGATTTTTCTTTTTAGATTATCTCTCACACAGTGGACATGCACCTACCATGAACATTTCAGACCCCTCCATGATTTCTAAGTGGGAGAACTTGCAAAATAGCAGGGTGTTCAAATACTTATTTTCTTCACTGTATTAATCTATGGCAAGAAAGGAAACAATAACATGTGAAAGAAATTGGCAACGGCGACCAGTGAGTAGCAGGTGAAACTCTAAGACCTGGTTGCAGTAGGAATCCCACTAGAGATGATTTTAATAATACATACAATAGACATTTGTGACTGAGAGCATTTTGTAAGACCAACAGGATGGCTGTCCAGAGAAAGGAAACTAATTTCAGAGCAATCGCTGAATGGGCCTCTTGTTAAATCTTTTTTTGACTTTGCTGACCTTTGGCCACGTGCTGCTGGAATCCGCAATAGCTGTATCTACTCGCGTGGTATAGAGTGGGATTTTCAGACCGTTCTGCTGCGACACCTAAGGGGATCCTCTGCTACTGCTCTGAGCGTGGATCCGCCCCTGGTTCTGCCCTGCTGATACTGCCCTAAATGAACGCATCTCTGCTAATTCGAGGCTGATCAATGTCAAACAAAAAGTAGTGACACCGATCACACCGTTATGATCCTATTCTATGTGCCTTTAGGTAGATATAACCGCTTAAACGCTATCGAGTAATGGATTTAGAGTGTTTTCTGTTGTAAACGAGCGGCCTGTCCACTCGCTGGTCTCTGAACACACAAAAGGCCGGAGAGCAGCAGAGGGCAGCTGTAGGAGACACTCTGTTGGATGCTTCTTATCATAAGATGGGGCAGAATTGTTGCAAAAATAAAGAAGAGTTGCCCTACACAAAGCTGTTGACAGGTGAATTTTAAATTCTGGACATTTGAGGTATCAGTAATTTAGACATTTTTTGGTTTTCTCTACCTGATTTTTTTGACCTGGTAACCTTATATACTATAGTACCCCAGTAGTCGTCATTCTATGCTGCACCTACAGTTGTGCTCATAAGTTTACATACCCTGGCAGAATGTTTGATTGCTTTTGGCCATTTTTCTGAGAATATGAATGATAACACAACAACCTCTTTTTCACTCATGGTTAGTGGTTGTGTGAAACCTTTTATAGTAAAAAAAAAAAAGGGGAAAAAAGCTGTTTACTCTTCTCAAGTCATAATGAGAAGCTACATAAATGTCCCTGATCTAAAGTTTGCATATTGTAAAACAAACACCACTTTTTTCAGAGAGTCCAGTATTTCAGCTGAAGTTATTTGTGGGTTTCTCTTTGCACCTGAACAATTTCCCTGGCAGTTTTTGCTGATTATGTCAACCTTTGATCACGGTCCTATAGGTAGTTTCTGTTGTCATTATGATTTGTTAAGAGCAAATATCTCAAATGGCTTTACACAACCACCAAGCACCAGTGAAAAAAGGATTTTGTGTTATCATTCATATTCTCTGAAAAACAGGCAAAAAAAACCAACAATTCTGCCAGGGTATGTAAACTTATGAGCACAACTGTACATATAACTTCCTTACCCAAATCTCACAACACTGCTATGGCACAGACCATTTTCAGCTTTCCAAATACATGCTTCTAAAACGGTCCCCTGTAAACTGCCATTATAATCCTGCTAATGGCGAATGAGCTCCTGTGGAGCAGTGCGTACCTGGCCTTCTCCCGCTGCTGCTGCTGTTGCCGCTCTCGTTCCTGCCAGATCTGCAGCGTCCCTGGCCTCCGACGCTCCTCTAACGTGGGACTGGATGGAGACAGGACGGGGGACGACGACATGGACGAAGGGCTGCAAGTGTCCACGAGGAGACTGGACCTAAGCAAGCAGAAACATACATCATCAATACAGAGATGAATATATGAAAACGTCAAAATGATTGTGTTTTTAAGATTGCTTCATCATCTCTATATTTTAGTGTCTTTTAAAATAATAAATTGGATTAAACTTCCTGGTTTGCGATGAGGATTGACAGTCAGGAAGCTTGTATGAAGTTTTCTTGTAAAAGTTGATCAATTATGTTGATATCCAGGACATCACACGGCCTATTTATTTGTGTGACGCATTGCCTTTGTATCAATTCAATGCTGTTTAGAAAGTGTGCGTCCAGCTCCCATTTGGAGTTTGCGTGTCCTATTTTCGGAGGTCCCAGAGGAAGTGTGGGGGGCCTGGACGTGGAGCATCCGTTGAGTATGTTTACAGAAGCATTCTTCCCCTGTGAAGGAGACAGGCTGCTGCTCTCCTCTCAATGGATCACTGTGCATTTGGGTAATAACTCTGGGAGTGCTGAGCTTAGTCATTTGTCTTGAGTGCACAGAGTGAAGCTGGCACTCACAAAAACAACACCATTCTGCTTCTGTGGCAACCAAAAGGAACTGCTCAGGGTTTACTATAATGTAATATTAAGGTCATTAGCAACCGTAGTTAATAACTGTTTAAATGCATAAAATAATTGCAATTATCAATTTAGCTATAATGGAGCAGCTCTAGGATTAGATTTTGGTGGTACTAATAAAAATGTAATTTGATACAGAGTTAAAGAGCTTTTCAGATCAGGCTGAAAGACACACAAGAACGGCATCTTGATAATCGTTATATCATATGGATGGGAATACTAGATTGTGACTTATCTAACAGGCACGTTTGACTCCAAACAGAAAACTGCTAAATCACTTAACAGTACACTGGAATCAATCTCATTTGTATCATTTTTTTCCAGCCAGAAAAAAAAGACAAGAAAAAGTGGGACATAAATGTTTAAGTCAATTTTAAAAACTGGCCAATCACAAGCGTTCGTGTTAAGATACTTGTACAGGCTGAGGTTTTTGAAGGAAATCTCCAAAAATAAAATCCACATATGTTGAGCCTGATCATTGTTACGTAGAGTTCGGATCTCCAAATCTGCCATATTTATCTTACAACTGAAAGTCCTTTCATCTGACCAAAATCACGCACATGTTTTTTGAATATTATCACCACTTTTGAACATGTTGATGAGAAAATAAAAATGTGCTGAAAGAGAAGCCCAGTAATTAGAGAAATATCAGCATCAATCAATTAAAAAAAACAGCTCTTTGACAGTTACCAGTACCACAGTCACCACAATTAGATTCTGACCTGCTGTTGAAACCACAGACACAGCATACACATTCTGTCTTCCAGCCCAAAATGTCCGACTGTATAGTGCCTTTGTGCCTCTCGGCTTATGTAGTGAGCGGCTTACTACCACAGGTGCAGCAAGACCTTGTAGCCCAGGAATGCCATCCTTCTTCTGATAACGTTGTTATTGTTCGTTAAATAGACTAGACCAGGGGTCTCCAACATTTTTTTTATTCCATGAGCTACTTATACGCAGCAAAAATGGCAGTGAGCTACATATGCTTCAAAGAAACATGCCTAACTAGGTCATTAGGGACTGCAAAGATGATAATTCAATACAATAAAAGAAAATGACTGTAGTTTCTGTTATTCACTTACGTGTTTGGAGATTTTGTCTTCAGAACAAAATAATTCTTCTAAAATTTGACTCATAAAGCATATGTAGAAATGTAGAAAGTCTTTGGCGAGCTACTTGGAAAGGGCTCCCGAGCTACTGGTTAGAGATCCCTGGACTAGACTATGTTCTGTATACCGGAGATTGTGACTTCTGCAGAAGTTTGGCCCTAACTACAGTGAGGTCAATAACTATTTGATCACCCTGTGATTTTGCAAGTTCTCCCACTTAGAAATCATGGAGGGGTCTAAAATTTCCATCGTTGGTGTAATTCTCCTGGGAGAGACAGAATCTAAAAAAAAAATCCGAAAATCATATTGTATGATTTACAGAAGCCTTTGTTAACAATTCCAGAGGTCAAACGTTTCCTGTAGTTCTTCACCAGATTTGCACACACTGCAGCAGGGATTTTGGCCCATTCCTCCATACAGATCTGTCTGGTTTTGGGGCAGTCTCTGAGCAACATGGAGTTTCAACTCCTTTTTGTTTATCCTGGCTGTGTGCTTCGGGTCATTGTCATGTTGGAAGACCCAGCCACGACCCATCTTCAATGCTCTGACTGAGGGAAGGAGGTTTTTGTCTCACAATACATGGCCCCGTTCATCCTCTCCTTAATACAAAACAACCCCAGAGCATGATGCTTCCACCCCCATGCTTCACTGTAGGCATGGTATTATTGGGATGATACTCATCCTTCTTCCTCCTCCAAACACAGCGAATGGAGTTAGACCAAAAAGTTCTATTTTGGTCTCATCTGACCACATGACTTTCACCCATGACTCCTCTGGATCGTCCAGATGGCCATTGGTAAACTTCAGACGGGCCTGGACATGGGCTGACTTAAGCAGGGGAACCTCCCGTGCGATGCATGATTTTAAACCATGATGTCTTAGTGTATTACTGATAGTAGCCTTGGAAACGGTGGTCCCAGCTCTCTTCAGGTCATTGACCAGCTCCCCCTGTGTAGTTCTGGGCTGATTCCTCACCTTTCTTAGCATCATTGATACCCCACGAGGTGAGATCTTGTGTGGAGCCCCAGTCCCAGGCACATTGACAGTCATCATTAGCCTCTTCCATTTTTTGACAATTGCTGCAACAGTCTTTTTACACCAGGCTGTTTGGCAATTGCCCCGTAGCCCTTTACAGCTTTGTGAAGGTCTACAATTTTGTCTCTGGTGTCTTTTGACAGCTCTTTGGTCTTGCCCATGTTGGTAGTTAGACTTTTGACTGATTGTGGGGTGCACAGCTGTCTGATTTTTTTTTTAGATTCTGTCTCTCCCAGGGGAATTACACCAATGATGAAAATTTTAGACCCCTCCATGATTTCTAAGTGGGAGAACTTGCAAAATCACAGGGTCATCAAATACTTATTGGCCTCACTGTATTTTATATCAGAAAAAAAAAAAAAAAAAAAAAAAAATAAAGGTTGACAAATATAACAAGTTTAGTAGTATCATAGGCAAAAAGTGTAGGTTCTACACTTCAACTACAGAGTACAGATGAAAACTGAAGAATTCCTGTACGACTGAGAACCTACACAGAAGTTTAGTAGTAGTGGCTGAACGGGGAGTTGTAAAATGTAAAAAAGAAGTCCTTGAACTTGTTTAGGAATTCAAATAAGTTACAAAACGTCCTCTGAGCATAGCAAAAACACTACTTGTACCACGTCTGAATAGCTACAATACAATAGTATCTTACCACATTGATATGAAAACAAAGGCACTATTTACACACTGCCTCCAATAACCTTTACTGTTATCACTTCTAGAAACTGACCTAGATTTTGCAGCTGAATTTCTTTGTGCAGGTGGGCAGCATCCACGTGTACCGAGGGCTCCGAGTCAGTCACAACTATAAGTGTGTAAGTTATGGGAACTGTGAGATGTTGACTTTTCCCAGCTCCTCAAACAGACAGCGCAGTGTGACCTTGTGGAGGGCGGAAGGAAGCCACACAGAAGATGATAAACCATAGGGAGCGTTTATCTCAGCTCGTGACAGTACGCACACTCAGGCTAATGTTCGCTCGGCTCGCTAACAGACAGCGGGGCCATTAGTGAGGCTACAGGAGAAGTTACTTATTGGCTGGATCCATGAGCGCACTTACAGTCAACACGAGAGGCTGCACTCAACTAGGAAACATTCATTACCAGGAAGCTGCGCAGCTCCATAGCTACTGCCCAAGAGAACTGAGTTGGTAACGTATAGCAACGATGATTACCAGTGTATCATTGAGTATGTCAAAACTATCACATACAATGCCCTGAAATAGAAACCCAATACTTCTGCAGGGGGTTGAATTGGTTAAGAATTGACTTTGTGATCTGTGGTATAAGGTGTGTACCGGTACATGTAATAATAAACAGGTTTAGCGGCAAATTAAATAGTATCAACAAATAAACCAAATGATCTTGTGATGACCTGTCGTACCTCAGTGGCCCTTTTAGGGGTCACAACACTCACATTGAAGACCCCTGCCCTTGGCTATTATGGCTATTATTTATCTTGTTTGTATTTATACCAAGGAAAGTAATTTATTCCATTAATGCCATGGTTGCTTGGTGGCGTACGAGTATAGTTCTAGTATAGTATAGTGAATTTATAAAGAACTATCTTATCTTATCTAATGCTACTCAAATAGAAACCCAAACATTATTCCAAAAAACTAACTGAACTGGTTGGAGATGCACTGATCCACTTTCTTCAAAAGTGCCATGTACACTTACACAGTTGGTGAAAGTGTTTTTAAAACAGTCATTTCCGGCCTACGTATAAGCCACACCAACCAAATTTGAAAAGAAAAAAGTTCATATATAGGCCGCACCTGTCTATAAGCCACATGTTGTAATATGGGGTGTGTAACTATGTTCCCTGACGCCGATGTCCCTCACATTTTAAAAAGTCCAGATGTTCCCGGTGCCAGTGGCCACAGACCAGCACCACGCACGAGCCGCTGCTGCCGCTGCTGCTCACTTTTCAGCCGCATGGTCAGTGTGGTCTGCATGGAGTGCGTAAAGGTGGCTGAAAGAGACTATTTAATGACGACGAGAGACTAGAGACTGAAGGGGAGCCGTGTTGTCATGCTGCTGGTGAATGCCACCAGATTCATCGTAGGCAAACATTCTTCAGTCTTCATCTGTATTCTGTAGACTGAAGAATTTTTGCCTACGATGGACAATTCCTGTACGACTGAGAACCTACACAGTAGGTTGCGACAGTGGCGCAAGTAGTAGAGCGGGTCGTCTTGTAATCGGAGGGTTAGCGGTTCGATCCCCGCAGGTGTACACTGTTGTTGTGTCCTTGGGCAAGACACTTCACCCACCTTGCCTCCAGTGTCTGTGTACATTGGTGTAGAGTTTAGATTCTCTGCCCGAGTCCAAACCCAACCCAGACCCACGGGCGGGGTCGGGCCGAGATGTCATGCATCACGTTCGGGTTTGGGCCGGGCCGTATTTTTTTATTATTATAAAAAAAAAAAACTTTTATTTTTATTCTTTTATATATATATTGCAATATAGTTAGTCTATAGGTTAGTGTGGTTATACTAAAATAAAAAAGAATAAATAAGCTAGTGGGATGTATTTATAGGCGCTCATGTCCAGTGCGCATTGAGAGTGTGCGTGGCTGTGCACCCCCGACTGAAGGCGCGTGCCTTGGGCTCACTCTCCCAGCTGTGTGTGTGTGTGTGTGTGTGTGTGTGTGTGTGTGTGTGTGTGTGTGACCGGTGAAGACAGGTGTAGGGCAGACAGTGAGGTAATACGCTGTAATATATCTGCGAATAAAGCCCACTTTTCTGTAAAACTGCCTGTCTTTCGATGCTGCTC
>OMNZ01094415.1:0-15515 GCA_900303255.1 Lesueurigobius sanzi
CATGCCTGTCCTTAAGCGTGTGTGGTTTGTACAAAGATTTAAATCTCAAAAGATTTTAAATCCTGTAGTGTGTGGGCAGCTATAGCTTTATACTATGCAATACTACTTTTGATTGCTGCACAACTTCCTATATTTAACAGAAGTATGCTAAAGCTAGCTTCAGCCAATGAAGGCTGGGACACAAGCTATGACTATTCACATCTAAAGTAGTGAAATAGGCTATGGCCATTAGTGAAGATCTCAGTGTTTGTATTTTAGCTTTTGAAATACTGTTACAGAATTACTGATATACAAACATACACTGCCTGGATTTAACTGAGCAAATAGAACTGGGGTTGATGCAGTTTGTCCAATGGGCGAGAATGGGCCGTCTCCGTGACCGTCATGGCTGGGCGCTGACATTGCTGCAATATCGCCTCTATCCACAAGGCGTGGCTCCAAAAAGACCTTCATAACATGTATTCCTATGGTGAGTTTACACGTGTCAACAACAGCTTTACAGCCTGGCTCCTAATACTTGTATTATTTCTAAAGGTAGCTATACCCTCTGTGATAATGCTCAGAGGGAAATGGAGTCTTTAATGTTGTTAGTTTTGTTAACTGGAATTTTAAAGTCTTGCATATCCAATGAAGCTCATTCTAATGATTTGTGACGTCACACGATCCCGGCTATAGGCTAACAGAGCACCGTGCTGACGGGGCGGGAGCAGAGAGGGCGCGGTTATGGCTAAACTACACGCCCAGGAGGGCTGAGATACAGCGAGCGCACACCTCTTTTACCCTTTTTAGGACTATCCACTGGAGGAGGAGCAAGTTGCGCCATTTTGATTTCACCCAAAAGCCTGGTCAATTTCCAAAGTGAGGCTTAATACACGTTGTCCCTCTATTGTTTTAACTCATTGAGTTTGTCAGTTTTAGGTTCAGCAACACTATATGCCCAAAGAATGAGATCAGCTGAAACATGAACATCCTGAATTATTATTTATGAGTTATTCCATCAATGGATTCACACATGGATTGTCCACCACAGTATCCATATCTTAACTCCACTGAGAATAGTTGGGATGTGCTGGAGAAGGCTTTGCTCAGTGTTCACACTCTTCATCATCAATATAGGAAGATCGTAGTGAAAAATTAATGCCACACTGGATGGAAATACTGTAAATCTTTGGACATTACAGAAGCTTATTGAAACAATGCCACAGCAAATGGTGCTGTGATCAAAGCTAAATGTGCCCTAATGTGCGTATGACATTTATTTTTGTGGTGACCTGTTTTTTGGCCGGGCAGTGTATTTGCAATGCATAAATGATCAGATCACTTTATGTTGGAAGTTGCTTTTGCACTCACTGCAAAACAGTTTCTTTACATAAACAGCAAATATATCAATTACAAATCTACTTTTGTTAAATTCTCACGGTATCGGTCGCTATCGAGATACTCATACTCCAAGTATCGGTATTGGAAGCAAAAAAGCTGGATCCATAGATCTCTAGCTGAATCCGATGAGTCTGAGGTGATTCAGGCTTCGCTGTGAGCTTTAGGAAACATGTAACAACAGTGGGTCCAGGAGTCCTCCCACTGGAAGCATTTTGAATAAACAGATAACTTTTCCTTTGTTCTCTTGTTTTAATCGTTGTACTCTCATATGTGCTCCTGTGATGTAACGGCTCTTATATAAACCAATGCTAACATAAGAGAAGAGCACCTGTGAGGGACTAAAATTACACACGTGACCAATTTGCCAACTGTTGATTGGGACCATTTGGCTGTAAAGGTTAAAAAGGTTAGCAAAAACAATGATAATATCCACTTCTCTCTGTAAATTAGAAAGAACTGGTCTTTAGTATGGCATCGCCTACATTTACTTGCAAAGCAGAACAAAGTATTTTATTCCAGGTCGAGGTTTTCTCATTTTCCAAGACATGAGGGATTTTCCAGTTTTTCCAGAATGAGTGGGAACCCTGAATTATACACTGCCTGACCAAAAGAGTCACCAATACAGTAAGTCACACACTAGACCTGACCAACTGCACCTGCCCCAGAACCAGGTGGGGAATATGTTTTTTTTTGTTTTTTTTTTCAGCCAGGAAATGTATTTTTGCCAGTCCCATTTCGAGCTCCACGCAGCCCTCTCCTGTGCTCTCCCATCATCATCGTCATCCTCACCCACTCTCATCTCCATAACAAAAAGACAGCACTCAGCACTCCCACGCTGGCCTCATTCTGTTCACCCCGAGAAGCCTCTGCCTGGATACCACCAATTAGCTCCATTTATTTGCAAGCCACACATAAATCATACTCGAGAGTCTATGCACAAAATATACTGGTAAAAATAACTAGGAAAATGGGGCAGAGTTACACATGGCTTAAAATAATTCAAACAAAGGCAGGTGGTTTTAGGTCCCTTATTCTGATCGGGACAGGGTTATATGGATAATACTCCGTTAGTTCCAAAGTATACATGCGTTTCAGTCACGTGACCTCAGTGGTCAGGTCTGCCATTTTCTAGCCCGCTGGCTAGTACAACAGTGTATCAGTCTATGCGTGTCTATGCCTGTGTTATATCTATGGTCTGCAGTGACTGAACCCAAGATGTTACATATGAAAAGTACACTTCAAACAGAAGAACAGAGCCTGACACTTAAAGAAAACCAAAACCTTGGGATTTTATCCCTATCAACCACTTGAAGAGTTACGGACAGCAAAGCCTGCCATGGATAACATTTGTGACCATCGGTGCATATTAGCTACAGCTACTGCTAACCAGCTACCAGCACAAACCTCTCCATGAGGACGCGCTGAACCACAGTCTAAACATCTAGCCTTGGCACAACATGTGACAGAGGTAAGAGCTGAGCTCTTACCTCAGTTTTTGTAGCTTTTATAATGGGTCCGTGTCAGTGCCCTCTGCTGGACAGGTGTGGAATTTGTTCCATTGCTGCCCCCTAGAGTTGGAGTGAGCATTTTGGTTATTTGTTTAAACATCCATAGCTCCTGATAGGAATGAGCTAGAGACTTACTTTTTCTTTTGACATGAAATGTATCCTCTACAAGCACATTTGGCCTGCGGGCCTGAGTTTGAAATGTCTGGTGTAGAGGCTAAATGCGCTCGCGTTAGCGGTACATGCCAACGGCTTTAGCGGTACATGCTAACGGCTTTAGAGGCCTATACACGGACTCTGACTGAGGCTCTGTTGATACTACAAGAGGGCTAGACAGACACGCACATCCCAACAAAAGTTTAGTGGCGTGCAAGAGTTCGAAGATACATACACGGAAGATGAAAAACTCTGCACCACTGATTTTGCTCCCAAGAAGTTTTATTAAGCACCAGGTAACGTTTCGGGCGTTTAGCCCTTCATCAGTCCTCTGTTGATACTACAAACAGTAAAAATCACAGAGAAAGGTTGTCTGTTACCTCTTCGATATGTTTGAAATAGATCTTTGGCCTGTGTGGTAGCCTCCTGCTCTGTCCTGACAGCACCTGTCACAAGCTGTGTCTTGTAAACACAGCAATGCGCGGTTTGTGTATGTAAAGCCATGTGCTCTCTGGGGCCTCTTTTTGCGATTATCTTTGTTGTTATGTTAGCATTCATCACAATGACATACAAATACTGTGGTCAACCACTTGACCTTTATTTTCCTCCTGAGTGAGCAGTGACACTGTATTACTGATTGTTGTGGTGATGTTATTGTATTGTATTGTAATGTGGCATTCCACTTCAGGCCAAAACATGGCGGACATAACTATGCGTGACGTCACTGAAAACCCATGTATACCATATATTTTAGAACTAAAGTGAAAAAAAAATATGCAGTTTTATAATGGAAGAGTCAACTGTGTTGGGAGTCGATGATAAAACCTGCTCTGTATGTAAATAATAGTTCTGCGTGCCTTGTCCAAATTAGAAGGATATGTTTTTTTTTTTTTGTTTAATTTTAACGAGAAGAAACCATGTGGTTTTACAACTGTCACAAATACTGAGGGAATGAACAGAAAAGTTAAACTCTGCACAGCTCCACTTTGTTTGCTCCCTGAAAGTTGTGAAATGGGCCGCGAAGAATTGGGATGTTAGGAATCCATTACTTTCGTAATGCATTCCTAGTAATGAGTTGGAAATGAGTTTGGACCACAACTAACAGAACACATTTCACAAGCTCCTTCTTTCTTTTTTCTCTCCTTTTGTTACATGACCTTAAACTACTAGTTTTTTTCTTTTTTTGCTAAGTTTAAATGTATTATGATGATGTTTTATTATGTTTTCTTGGCCAAATTTGTATCAAATATGAGATTTAAATAGGTTAGGCCTCATATAAAATGATTTGTTGCAAACAATATATTTTTCTGTGTCTAGCTGGTCATGTTTTGTATTGCTGGCAACAGTATAATTTAAAATGTTATGCCGAGCACCTTTAAGATGGCTCCTCAGCACTTCAAAGCCATTTGCAGCAGGAAGTTGCCAAAACGTGGCATTGTAAATAAATTGTCACTTTTTGCAAGTTTTACAGTGTGCAGGAGTTTTTTCATTGTAAAGAATTCAACGTATGAAAGCTTGAGTTCAGGTTAATTATTTCAAAAACATTCTGAATTCTAAATCACAATTACTATTATTCGCTGGGTTACCTAATTTTCCCCATGTTCAAACCATGACGAGAGGAGGTATTAGAGTAGAAACTTTAACTTGCAGCCTAAGCTTGATTGTAGCTCTCACAAATACAGATGTGCTCAAAAGTTTACACTTATTTAAGCAGTTTAAACTTATGCATTTCATAGAATATGAATGATATGAATATGCATTCTTAGGTACTATTGACAGTTTATTCAGACACAAATGAATCAAAATAAATACTCCTTATGAATCTAAGCACCATCTCGAGCCGAATCAAACCCTTTGAAGGGCCGAATTTGGCCCCCGGGCCCCACTTTGGGCACCCCTGCTCTAGGCCTTCCGGGAGGCGTGTAATGTCGCGTCGACAAAGTGCTAAGTTAGCATTTTCCAAAACTGCTAACTTTGCACTTGGCAGAGCACCACGATGATGTCATCATCAGCGACGTGCAGGTGAGTGCAGGCCAGCAGGGGGCAGGTGTGATGTGTGAGGGCTCAGAGACCCTTCCCAAAGTACTTGATATGTTTGCACTTTTATAATTGTCCAAACCAATATATTTTGCATTGTTTTGTTTAAAAAAATACTATAAAACAAATAATAGTTTGAATAATCGTTATTTCAATTATGACAAAAATAATGTGATTATTATTTTTTTCTAAAATCAAGCAGCCCTAATTCGCACAACTACTAACCATGAGTGGAAAAAAAGATTTTTGTGTTAATATAATCCATAATCTATGAAAAATGGCTGAAAGATTAAAACGGTATGTAAACTTAAAAGGGTATGCAAACTTATCTTTACTGTCCGCATGAATGAATTAAATGCATGTATTGGACACATGAATAGCTTCGACAAACGGCAAAAAATACATTGATTTTGATTCTAAATTCCGTTTTGGTGATTGTAGGCAAAGATTATTCAGTCTTCATCTGTACTCTGTAGTTGAAGTGTAGGACGTTTCGCTCTTACACTTCAGTCCTACTCTTCAACTACAGAGTACAGATGAAGACTGAAGAATCTTTTCCTACGATGGACAACTCCTGTATGACTGAGAACCTACACAGACGTTTTGGTGATTGTTGCAGATCAAGTGCGTGGACTGTTACAAATTGGTACGTTAATATAGGCTTCTATAACAATATCAACAATATTTTTGGTGCTCTACTTTTAAATCTATTAACTCTCTCCCTTTTAACGCCCCCATCTTTTGTCTCCAATAATGTGACTGGAATCATCAGTAAAGTGGGCCACATATACAGTATGTACGTACATTTTGATTTTTGTGTCTCTAATGTTGATGTAAAGTGCTACTCTCCGTCAGAAGTGATCATTGACTCATTGATTAACCCACTTCCTCTTGTCCCACACAAACAAAGCACCCACAAGCCGCAGTGCGAGAGGAACTGACAGTAACAAAGCAGTCATTTTACAACATTGACAAACATTTAAATGAAATGAAATTGCTCTGGCCAGCAGTCGCAGCCGCATCATTAGACTGTAAGGAAAGACACTGCTTTCGGTTCGTACCAGGTATTGACAGATTCTCAATGTCCCAGAATTGGGATAGAATAAGCAGGAAGTCTAACTCAGCACTAAAGAACCTCTGATATTTGTCAAACACACTCCATGTCTCTCGCTCCTTGAGAAATAATGTTCTCTTGCAGCCAATTATATCCCGCCCACTGACAGGTGCCATGATGAAAAGAGATAATTTTTGGTACTCACTTCCTGTCAGTGATTTCATAATCATCTCTGACTTATGCATATTAAAATTCTTATCAGAGTGCAAGTTTGAATAGGTTCAGGAAAATAGTCCAAAGCATTCTTTCAAGTTACTGTATGTCTTATACTGATGGCTTCTTCTTAGGCCCAATCCCAATTCTCCCCCTGTTGTGCGTGTTCACAAGAGGCAAATGGGCATCCCAATTAGGTTTGCAATGGGGGCTACAACTAAGGGGAATGACTGGCTACCCCTCCTATCCAGAGAAGCAAGCTGGTCAAATAAACTCACAACAAGCATCATCATAAAACATAAACTCACATAAGCACATAAAAGCTACAACAAGCAGAAAGCCTTGTTGTATTCTTACATTACATCGCTACCATCAATACTGCGCTAACTTTGTACCACAGAAGCAGAGAAGAGCTCTGCGCCTCCCTCGCCTCAGAGTACACTCCCTCCACATCCCTCACCTGCCCCACCGCCACGCACACCCAGACACGTGCAGGGATCGCAAAATTAAATGTTTAGGAGCAAAGTGAGAAGCAGCAACAATTGCTAACACAGGGTTTAGCATTATGAAAGTTTCAAACGGTAGTGAAATAAAAAAAATAGAATGTGTCCTACCGGTTGAGTTGCCGTTAAAATCCTCATGAAGGTTCATGTCGGTTGGTTTAATAGTCCACTAACTACTACAGGGGACTGTCAGGACTTGTTTACATCTTTAGCTTGCAAATCACTGATATATTTCCAGGATGCATTCAAAGAGCGTAGGATATAAAACCTCGGCACTAAAAATGTAGTTGTAAATCATACAATTATGTTCTAAATTACATAAAAACACAGATGTGCATATACGTTGTAGTTCAGGCTCGCAAATAAATATAAGTATCAATATGTTTACTTTGCTAAATATATATTTATGCGTGTTGCACAGAAGATACATTTGTTTTCCCTTTGCTCCTTGAAAGTCAGGGCAGCGTGTGGAGGTGGAGTGAGGGGCGTAGGTGAAGGGAGGGGCAGCAGAATACACTATTACAACCCAAATACCATCTATGTTTTACCAAAAGTTGCCTTTCAGTAGAAAACACATACATTCCTCACCAGACACTCTGAAGGGCAGTGTTTCACTCTGCCAAAATATAAAACTAGTCTGAGCCAACGTACAGTTATGTTTTGAGCCATGCATGAATGGAATCATTTATCACAGGATATAAAGCAACAAAATAATGTTTATAGAGTTAAGAAGCAACTCAAATAATATTATTGTAAATGAATTTAAGTGTACATAATTGTTTCTAGAATATTGTGTCTAATGGAAAAATGTAAAACACTGTTTGTGTTAGTATTGCATCTGTAACTGTTTCTTTAAATTTTATTATGACTTGTTGGACTGTTATGAAATATCTGTAATGTGAAATGACCCCAGTAAAGAGTAGCTGCTGATGCTAATGAGGATCTTAATAAACATAAACATAAACACTATAGACACCAACTGATGAAAAGAGTCATATGGAATAGCTCAGTGTAGCTTTAACAACATTTGTTAAGTCATAGGACTGTTCGGTTTTATTTTGTTTGCTGTGCACCACAATTTACTGTAAGTAATTTGCTGTAAACGTGTGACTATTCCTTTTTTTGGAGATTCTAAACTTTGCCATATGGAGTTACACGTGATATTTCCGTGATGCACTTTATTACAGTCTAAGGTCCAAGCAGGGTCTGCATGCCGTCAGCCGCTGCTCTGTGGGTGCAGTGTGCTCTGTCTGTCCCCACTGTGGGTGCACTCTGAGTCTGAGCGGCTTTGCTCTCTGTCTATGTCCGCTCTGTGGGCTCTGTCAGTGGATCTGCCCCGAGTCTCTCTGCGCTCATTACAGCATCGGTCTGTCACAAGTTACTGATGAACTGGTTAAGTGGAGACATGCTAGAGACCAGCAGAGGTTTGCTTTTTAAATTATCTTTCATATAAATGTGTTCTAATTTACCCCAAAAGACGAGAACTAGATTATCTCTTTGCTTATTGTAAATGCAGACAAATCGAGAGCGGTCTTTTCAGCCCAAGCTAGGGGTGTGCTCAAAATATCGATACCTAGATAAGCATCAATACAATTAAAAAAGATACATATCGATATTGTGGCTCTTAGTATCGTTCTTCCCCCCAGGTGTTAGACGCCGCAAGAAAAAATCATGGAAAAATGTAAAAGATTTTGTATGTATGAACCTTGAGATCAGTTACACTGTGTCCGACCAATTATTCTGAACACTTTATGTTGCAAGCATTTAACTAAAATGTACTTTATGTTCTTTATTCTTCAATAATTAAAGATAATACACCTAGTTCAGTTTGTGGATATGTTCACAAGTAACTAATGAGCATTAGGTCCATGTTTTGTTATTGAATCGTATCGAACAGTGTCAAATTGTATTGAGAAGGCTCTGTATCGAGGTATGTATCGTATCGCCAGGTTCTCAAAGGTACACAGCCCTAGCCCTCCTTTTTAAGTAGGAGTAGGACTTTAACGTGTTTATTTTGATTAATTAACTATAAAGATTTTAACGCACTAAAAATTAATGACTTTTTTCCCAAAGACAAAAGTCCCGAACCGGAACCTTCCTTTTCGCCTAATTCTAGTACACCCGTAGTAAGCCACAGAACTGATTTTTCACATTTATAATACACTTCAGCCCTCATTTCGGAGTATACAAAACAAATTTTCCTGCAGGCAGTTTAGAGCTAAAACAAGACCTGCCAGCTATTAGCAAACAATTACTTGTAGAGAAGATAATTTGAGCACTGAAATGATCAGAGCTAGCACTCGAGAGCAGTGTTTCTCAACCAGTGGGTCGGACTATTTTCAGAGGGTCGTGCCTTGCCAAAAGTCATTGCTGATAATTTATTTGGGACTTACGCAAACTTTGTTGATCCACAAGGGACATTGTGTTTTCTCAGTAGCTCAAGTTAATCAAATCTTTTAGCCTGGAAAGCCAGACTATAGCATGACTTGTATAGTCTGGGGTCGCACCATTGGAAAAACTGAAGATTGTGGGTGGAGCCAACAGTTGTCATTCAAACTGCTTCTGCTAAAAATATCAGCATATTCATTTTCAGCCTTACGAACAATCAACTGAGGAAATAGTGTATTTTGATGAACAAAACATTCCATTTATCATAAAATGCTGTGTCCAACCTAAAAACATTTTATGATAAATAGAAATGTATATTATTTGTGTGGAAGTTGCATGAGGTGAGAGTTGAGAACCCCTGGTCTACAGGAGCATCACTATATATAGTGATAAAGTGAGTCATATGACATCAGCAGATGGGGTATCGAGCATAAGGAAGACAGACTGTAGTCATCATTACTCAAAATTGTAAGGAACAGAACACAACTCCAGGTATGTTTTTGATGAGACAAACACGTGATTAAAAGTTCTGATGAAGGTCATATGTTCCGATAAACAAAGGCCGTGGATCCAAAGTGTTCAGTAGGTGAGGAGACAAGCCACAGCTGATCCTTATGTAACCCTCTGGTGTCTGTGCGCCCCTCCCCCAGGCATCAGGGCCTGGCAGGATTACCAGCACTACACAGAGAGGCTGAAGTTTGGCTGTCGGGATGCTGAGCCCATCCACAAACCAGACACTCTAGTCCTTACCTATTTTTGCACTAGTGCCAAAGTCAGCGTTTTCCAATATCCCCCAAGAAAAGGTGGAGCTGACGTGCTGAGAGTAAACTATGGGGACAGTTCAGAAAAGACACAACGCAATCAGATTACTGTCCAATGTTCCTCTGACGATGCACATGTATCAGCCACTTACCAATCAGGCTGCTGATGTTCAATACAAGAAGTTGAAATACAGTCTGGTGTCCTCATCATTGTCTCCAGTGGGGTTTAGTCAACTCAAGTCTGCCCCATAAGTTCCACCTGAATATTCAGCCTGGCTTTAGTGGTGTTCTGGCCGACATTCCAGGATGATAACTACAAATATGACCCAGTGCCTTACAGTCCTTACACTACAGTCCACACATTCAGAGTTATCCATCCAACAGGGCAGATATGGACAGAATGAGACCTAACGCATAAAGTTGTGTGTTGTTTTTGACCATAACAAGACGTCAATCGTAGGTAAAGTTATTTAGTTTATTTGTTTTAAGGCTCGATAAAAGCTTGTGGCCATTGCACTGTGTTGTTGTTGTTGTTGTGGCTCAAATTGACTTACAAAGAAAAGAAAAAGATGGGAAAAGGACAGACCTTTTGATCGGTAGGAAGACTTTGAGGCTGCACTTGGTGTTTGCGCGTTGCACCCTTTAACAGGTTAAAGAGATTCATTGCTGTCCTCATAGGGTACATCTGACTCACCGTGCAATGTCACTGGAGAGCCTAGTTAAGACCGATCCATGTACAGCGCCTGGGGACACTTCTCAAGAGACGAGCCAGTCAGGTACTTTACAGGGGCCTAAGAGGGATTTTTCATGGTTGATGGCGATGAGCACCTGGATAAAACTTACCAGGAGTGTTTAAGTACTTTCTTTTTGATCAGACCAGTTTAGGTTTTTCATTCTTTTTCTTTAAAAAGCAAATGTGTCTGCGACTGGTGGGTCTGAGACTGCACTGGAGAAAGTGACTTGGGTGTTTCAGCTCAAATAAATGATAAAAACACTAAAAGAAACAGCATTCTATTGAATAAATGACCATTATTGTTCTGTTTTATGGTTCTACAAAAGTAAAAATGAAGCACTAGTATAAATGACTTGATTTGAGAATATTAGTCTTGTTTCGAGCAGTTTTGACTAGATACGACATATTTACTACTGCCATCTACATTATTTGGTTTATTTCATTATGCCAAAAAGGACAAGACCGATTTTCTTACCCCATTGGCAAATAAATTTATATAAATAAAGAAATAATCTAGTAGTATAAGTAAAATCTATTGAAACAAGTCAAAAACACTGTTACAATCACTCTTAACTCATCAAAACAGCTCAAATTTAAGTAAATAAAATTAATTTGGGTAATTTAAACTTGTCTAGATATTTACTTTGACTTTTTTGTGTAGATGACAAATAATTTCGTTCGGGTACCGGTATCGTAAACCAAGTATCGTTAAAGTACTATTATTGGAACAAAAGCCAATCTCCTACCGCCAAACGCATTTCTGATTTGCGTGTAGAAAGATAAATACAAACCGATCTATGAGTAAATATCCTTTAATTACTCTGCTATTGAGAAGGACCTGTTGCTTTGGTGTCTTTAGTTACTATTGACAGTCTATTCAGTGCACAAATGTATTAAAGTAAATACTCCTTATAAATCTAAGCACCATCTCGAGGTGAAACTCCTTGGAGGGCCGAATTTGCCCCGCGGACCCCACTTTGGGCACCCCTGGTCTAATGCATCACTCCATGGTATTCAAAATGTTGTCTTTGCGAATGAACAAGATGCTAATAATTGTGTTTAACATCTAATAATGCTGGGGTTAGCGCTGCACTAAAGGACAAAAAGTGGCAATATTTGATAACAATGAGGTGACTCTCAGTAAAATGGAACACCTCAATGCATGGTGTTGCGATGTGGATATTGCAATTTGGCCAGTCGTCAGGAAGCACAAAGAATTAACGCGTGACAAAGCGGCCAGGCCCTATACCCACACTAACCATATTACAAATGCATTTCATCCTACTCACTGTCTGACAAGGCAATACACACGACCACAAACCCAAGCAACACACAAAGAAGCAATGTTCCATTTATAATACAAACAATTCACAATGCCCAAGCTAATGCTGCAATCAGTGAACTGATCTAATCATAATTGGCTTTGCTTGTGCTGGAGCAGGGATATCCAATTACATTCATCAGGCAGAGTGCGCAATTTGAATAAAGCATCAAGCATAACTTCGACCGCGGTTTCTTATCATGTTTTCTATCAGAATAATACGGAAACCTGGCGTGCAAGCGGATTGGATCGCTCATGGCATAGACAGATGTTTGCATGACACAGGCATTGCCAACTTCCTCTAGGAAATGCATGCAATGTTGATTATACAACATTTCATATGACAAGCTTCTCCACCGTGTAAAATAGGATGTTGACGGTCTGTACCTGTAGGACGACTGTTTCCTGAAGTTGAGGAGAGTAAAATCCGCCTCCGTTTGGGACAATGTCTCGCCTGTTCTGTTTGGACCCTCCGTTTCCCATTTTGGCATCTGAAAGACAAATCAAGGCATCAATACATCTCTATGATACATCAATATTATCATAAACTGTGTATTGTGATAAATATTGTGATATAGTTCTTACAAAACATGCACTTAGCCCTTTTTATGAAGTGTTTTATTTGATTTATATCTTATTTTATGCATGCCATTATAGTTTTATAATTCTTTGTGTTTTCATAGTTTATTATTTATCATTATTACATGTTTATGTTTCATGTTGCACGAGTCAAACCGAAGAAAACAGTCAATATCTGTGAAACCTTTCATTGACAATAGCAATAAAGACTATTCTGATTCTGCATAAAGTGGTTGATGTATTTTGCTTATATTTGGACATAAGTTGTGTAACATAGTAGTGGCTAATGTTTGTTTTTGTCAAATTGAAGCATTGTTTTTAATATCAATTGGAGACCTCTAAATTGCACTGTATCGTGATCAATTAACAGTATATTTTGTAAAATCCACAATCATTTTTTTTTATAATGTACATATTGTAACGTGAATAAACTCACAATGTCCTTCTTTCAAAAAGTGGTACAAAACTTTTTCAGATTGAACTTTCAGTTTTTTGTCTTTTTTAAGCAAAAGACAGTAAGTAAATGCAATGGTCTGGACTGATAAAACACACATTAAAGTACGCGCACGCGCACGCGCACACACACACACACACACACACACACACACACACACACACACACACACACAAAGTGAAAAGCCTAAACAGGTATGGTATGTAACTTCCTCCTGTAAAAGTAGCCATCTTTGGCTTGTATTGGTTAGTTAGGTGTTGCAACTTGCAACAAGCCTACAACACATTTTAAAACAGAGTTCGTGTTTGTGCATTTTATACATTTTAACGGGTTTAAATGAGCTAAATTATATGTATTTAAGAGAAGTATTGGCCCTGTGCTGAGGTGGCGGGTGCAAGTAGAAGCACGGTAAAGTTGACAGGCGCCCACCTCCGCACTTCTTCCCACCTGACTGCAGCTTCCGGACTCCAGGGCGCTCATGGAAGTGCTCTCCCCGACCTGCGGCGCGTCCTCCTCCTCGGCCACGTCCTCCAGACCGAGCCGCTCCACAGCCGGTGCGTCGCAGCCCCTCATCATCCCTGCAAACTCCTTCGAGTCAACTCTTCACCGCTCGGACCAAGGGACAGTCCCGCCGCACTTCTGGACAAACTGTGGTGCGCTCAAAGGTGACCTGCCCCATCCATATGGCACTCCAGGCAAACCCAATCTCCAATGTACAGCTCGGAGTCAACCTAGAGCTGCGCACTTGTATCTCGTCCTCGCGCAAACAGCACAAAATATTAAGCGACATTAACTTAGAGAGACAAACCTAAGTCGTGGGTGCCTTTGGCTCGTGTTCACAGTCCAATGTTGCAGGAAATCATATGGGAGTTATTTCCCGGACCCCGCCCCCTTTCACTTAGCCGCTGCCTCCACAAGACATACCATTAAGTAGTCTTGCTCCACTGGAGGGCGCCAGAGTCCAAGAAAGCGCGTATATTGTATTACAATGGCAGTTCTGCAGAGCTGATCACACTTTTTTCAAGGTTACAAATTGAGATGGTGATTTCAGCTCATCATAAGGTCAAATTCATCATGTCCCTTTGTTTCCCCCTTGTTCAAGTCAGCAAACCCTTCAGCTTGGTCAGTCCACTTTCCCCTACGCCCCATCAACCAAACCATCAGCCCCTACTTGAAGGTAATTGATTGTGAATTGTTTCTGTTGCAAGGAGTGTGACATGTTATTATTTCTGTTAAATGTTGATTTGAAATAAATAAACAACAAACAAACAAGAGGTTTCGCTGTGGTCCCTTCTCACATGTAATCAGATGATGATGATGCCATCAATATATATAAGATCACAGTTCTATCAAAGTGAGTTTGCGCCTGCATTGGACACTCTTTAAGTAGGACACTAAGTAGGTTTCAACAATTTGGGGGGAAACACCTCATTGTGATTTTTTTTGACAAATAATGTGATTTGTTTTAGTAATAAGTCTTGGCAATTTACTCGTTTTAAACAATCAGAGTTTCCAAGTTCTCTTTCAACCCTTAAATGCACCTAATAATGTGTTAAGTGTTATGGAAGCGGTGCCCTCTTGACCGGTCCTCCATTACCTAACCTGCTCCTCCAAACATGCAGGTTACCGTGACGACAGCCTTTCAGTGCTTCATCCTTTGTTTGTGTCTGTCCCTCTAACACCCTGAGAGCTGACAGTGCTGAACCAGAGCCATGGCTAACCCACATGTATGTCCGGTCTGCTGCCCCCCAACCCACCAGACCCCGGGCGGTCAGCAGCCTCCTCTGGCCAGTCGCATCCAGGACTACTGCCCCTCGCCTGGACCGATAAGCTCCTCTATGACGGGTCAAAGCCCAACGGGGTTAGCTGAATGCCAGACATGAGCTGCTGGTATCAATGAGCAGAGACTGAGATTACATCTTACACATTACATTCCAGACCAGACGCAATTCTTCTATTCTATTGTTCAGACAGTAAATAATGAGAAGAACCAGAATATTGTTTTTGTTTTTATTAGATTTACACCATGGAGCTTAAACGTCCATCATGCCTTTGAAATCTTAGGATTCAAATGAATCTAAAAGTCTATGGGAAATCTGAATGTGGAATTTGCTTTCAGCACCAGGAGGTTTGAAGATGGGCGGGACTGTCAAGCTCCATTAAGACTGGGCTACATTGAGTTTCATTATATCATCATTATAACCGTTTTTATTGGTCATTCATTAATCTTGCAGACAGTCTCACTCTTTTTTGGGACATTTATTAAAAGGTTTCGGTCCGATTAACCGATATCAGCTTTATTTTGGAAAGCCACACTGAAATTCCACAATCTCATTTTTAGTGGAGTCCTGTCCACAGAGTTCTCTTTCGACCCTTAAGGGCCTATCTCACCAGCCTGGAGACAAGTTCTCCGTGACATCTCCTAGAGCAG